>VOMN01057472.1:0-23849 GCA_014899125.1 Orchestia grillus | reverse complement strand
GACCAACTTCAACATTGACGTGGACCAACTATTTCCGACCGGAGGGAGTATTAATTATACTTAATGGAAAGTATCTCTTACTGCATAAGTGTTTCCTACTAAATAAAGGTATTCCGAAGATCTCATGGATGGAAAGGAACACCACACTACGACTTTATTTGCACGCAGAGCTCGAGCAGCAGCAGCGGCGGCGGGGCTGTGAGTGTGGCGGGCCACACGTACACGAGCAGCAGCAGCGGCGGCGGCCACACGGAAGTGCTGGTGTCCAGTGCCGGGCTGCTGCCGCGACCTCCGCAGCAGGTGCTGCCCCGCACATCCAAGCAGCAGGTGCGTGCTCTTTTTTTGTTTCCGTCAACGGAGCACTACTTCTGACGATCGCATGGCTTGACAAATCCGTATTTTTGATGGTTTTCTTGTTAAATTTGTTTTATTATCTCTTGAATTTAGCTTCTTGTGTTCAGATATACGTTTCCTAAAGGGTTCGAATTTATTCAAGTCCAGTTATGGTCTGTGGATCTAAGCACATTCTGAGAAAAGAATCATTTTTACTGAAGTCTTCTGCGTTCTGAACATCTGCACAACAGGAATTCTGATTGGAATTACGTAACGTGAGATTCGTCTGCTCAAGAGGCATAGGATAGGCAATAAGGTTAGATTCGTATACCTATTATAAGCTATGGGCCTTGGGATCCCCAGCGAGACACTGTTAGGTTACCTCACCTTTAGCTAGACCTTCGTAACTTCTATCTGTCATGTCCACTTCTCTTCTTTCCATTTTCATGCCTTCTTCGCTGAATATTCTTGATCGTTTCTTTTCTTTCTTAACATAATCTACTGATTCTATGCAGAAGATTTTCTGTATAGGAACACACGTGTGCTTAGATTCCAAGTTTTCTTGAGTCCATACTCAATGATGCCTTCTTTTCCCTCTCTTATGGTCAAATTTCATGCGAATAAGGAGCGTAAAACTACCTAAAAATTAAAATTAATCAACATGATTTTTGTTCCTACATTTTGTGTTATTTCCTAACTGAAAATTGTTCGGGAGAGGTGCGGGAGGAAGTGTCAAAACTTATATCATTTTTGAAGAGCCAGGATTAAAAACTTGGAGGAAAAGCTGTTCATTTTGATGCCCTCGCTTTGAGTTGAAGGAGAAAATTAACCTAAAGTTAATTTTTTCGAACTTATGATTGTGTGGACAAATTGAAAGTGGTATAGTTGTGTGGGCAAATGAAAAGTGCTCCATAAGTTGTGAAGCTAGCTTGAATTTTATAATTTTGTAATTTTTTAAGATGTGTAGTTCTTACTCATTGTAGCAACGAATATCTATGAGGCATCACATAACGAGTTAGTGTGGCTACCGTCGCTGAGTAGAAATAAAAATTTAAACTCCGCAGTCAACTCGGTTACTGAGTCTGTGAACTGCTCAGTCGATGTAAAGCTCGCTGAATTTGCTTCTGCAATCCTAGTTTGAGGTAATTTGTTCACTACATCAATTAAGTTTTATTAATTTATTCCACAAATTTCTAATAGATCTTGGTTCTATCGCAGACATAGGTGACAAACCGTACCTCATTTCGGGACAAGATTGATGCTTGGTGTCTCTTATTCTAGCAAATTAAATCCTAGTTTTGTGCTGTGCAGCTGCAGCTGGCGCTCCAGAAGCCCAGCCAAGGGCAGATCAACCAGCACCTCCAGCAGAAGCTGGTGCAGCTCGCTGCCATGAAGTCTCAACAACAACAGCAGCAACAAATTCACGTTCAACAGCAGCAACAGCTGCAACAACAGCAACAGTTAGAACAGAAAGAGCAGCAGCTTCATTTGGTTCAGCCACCTCAGCCGTCTCTGTGATCTCTTTACATTTGGCGAATACCGGAATCTACTCTCAGATGTGAAAGTTACGGTAGATCTGTGTGTGGTGTATTGTCGCACAGATATCTACACCGCTATAGATGGTTACTCAACACACAACATAGCTCTCTTCGGATATATCTTGTCCCTCGGGAGCTATGTAATGTGTGTACTTATCACCCTGTCTACGGGCCTTCATGTTTCGCGATGTTCGCTACGACCCACGGGCGAGTCGGTGACATTTATTGGCAGGCTCTGTCGTAGCTTTGGTTTTCGTTTCATATATTTTCTGCTTGAATCTTTATTCCTGTGTCAATCTGCAGGGCGAGAAGCTAGCGTATTGACCGAGTAATTTCGTAAGTCACTTGGCATACACAGGCCATGGGGACGGTAGCGCTGCCTGTCATGTGTCCTGCTCGCAGCAGGCTGTGTCAAGTGACACGTGTGAACTTGGAGCTCTTTTGGTATCACTTGAACTGATTCATCGAGTTGAGTAAATTGAATCGTAAAGATCTTTTTAACTATGTAGTAACTATAGTTAAACTTTGTATATTCGCATTCTACTTAGTTGGTTGCGAGATAAGATCAGTGGAGCTTTCACCGTTCCATCGAGGCGTACTTGACCTTCGTGGTTGTTCTGTTTGATCGTTCCTTTGTCCTTTTGTACTGGAAGGACCCGACCGAAATACTCATGAGCACTGAACAAATGATGTGTATACGCTTTTTGCTTCTTTTTGCTGATGTACCGTCATATTGCGATGATGCGCGAAGAAATTAAAGATCCGTTATAGATCTGATTTCGTTATTTTAAAGCTAAAAAATGAACGTGATTATGAAGGTGAACCATTTTTCATTTTTAAGTCGTCAAAATTTCTAGGCCGTGAGTTTTCTAAAAACGTCATTAAAAACACTCGTATATACATATAACTTAATGGACGTGATGAGAGTTTCACCGTCCTATTCCTCTTCCTATTTTTCAGAATTAAAATGTTAAACGAATACCACCGGTGTTTTTTCTGTGTGGAAGCGGCTTCTCGTTTTTTGTTTGAAGGTCTCAAATTTACCCGTCAAAATTTTTTTAAAAGAAAAATTGCGTTAATTCATTATAAAGAACGTACCGTTTCTTTTGCTCTGCAACGGTTTTGGTTTTCCCACACTTTAAAAGAAGTCACTGCCAGGTCTCCATGTTGGAGTTAAGTTTTGTTGTTTCTACCTGAGCTTTGAAATATGTGACTCGTCAATTATTTTCATTATATTTTCCTTCTTTTTATCAAAGCTTGTGGTGCTGGGATTCTCAATTGTCATAGTGTATAACATCGTTGATCTATGAAAGTATATCTCATTGTTATGGACACTTTTGGAAAACCGCTTAAAGTTTTCTCAAGCTTTTTCCTTATGATGAAAGTGTTCCTGAATATTTGCTGCATTTGTTGATGACGTGTCCCTCGCCCCCTGATCATAGATACCTAAACGGGCGTTTTCATCCTGCTACGAGTCGGCGGTGATGACTTTCAACTTGGGGAATCAAAGGCAGACCTTCTTATCGGGATTACTTTAATTGAATTAATTGAACATGAATTGTTCTACCACAGATTCTAATTCGAACATTTCTAAAAGAAAATTCATAGTAGAAAATGTAAATTTAAAGGATTAGTAAAGATAATTCATAACAACGAATGGTTGAGTCAATTGCTTTTAATGGAGACAAGCTTCTTAGTTGGACTTCCTTAATTAACTCGTTCTAGTAAGGAACAATACCTATACTTGTGTTAATTACTGAACCTGTAGCATCTTGGTAGTGTTGTAAGAATCGCTACAGTATTGTTTCTTTATTGTCCTATTTTCTTTTATGTTGGCCATTGATTTTGTAATATTTTTAATGCCCTCTTTTTAAATAGAACTGAGCCGCGCGATGACCCATGTCCTCTTGTTACTTAATTTTATTATTTTTAATAGCTGCCATTCAGTGCCTGGAGGCGTGGCAGGGGCACTCAGTGATATTGACTTCAAAGGTAAATGACATATGCCGAACTTTCTCCAACTTCTTGTGTTCACGCCAGGTCTCTTCATAAGGCCATTCCTGGGCCGATTGGTGGAGAAAAGAAAGGCTCGATTCATGAGGTAAATCAAAAAGATTTGAGGCCATTATTGAAGATCCAGAGGTCAGGATGGTGAAAGTACACGCTTTCAAGCCCCTCGTTATTTCATAACTACTCGTGGTAGCGCTGTAGTGGGTTTGTGTGCGACTGCGCTGTAATTTTCGCTGTTCGCACAAATTCAAGGTTCTAGGAAGCTTTGGCAAAGTTACGGACTATTGTTTTATTTTCGGTTTTACTCTTCTCTTAGAGTTACAAATCGATTTGAATGTAACTCACGGTCAAGTATTATTGTCTACCATCGAATACAGAGTGAGCTGCGAACGTGTACAGGGTGAGCCAACAAAAAGTATCCAGATTTTTAAATACTCGTTTTATCAGTACTTTTTGTTGACTGCTCAACAAGGTTTTATCTTAAACATAAGTTTGTCTTCTTATAACAGTGATAAAAAACATTTGTTTCGCAGGAATAGTTTAAGTACAGTTAGAGAAAAAGGGTGATTTTTTGCCCATGATTTTCAACAGAGATGTAAAATGAAATTAAATTTGTTTGTGCTTTAGATTAAACAATATGAAATATCTCGTAAAATGCGCAAAAACACTCACTTTTCGAATAACTAGCTGAATTATTTCCGGGAACCAAAAACGTTTTAACTGATATATTAAGCAAATTAATGTTTAAAGTTCGACTAATCCAAGGTCTCTATGATCTATACTTAATGAGTAATAAGTATTTGAAAATCTGGACACTTTTTTGTGGCTCACCGTGTATTACGAAATTGCAAATGGTCTAAAAACAGCGACAAAAACGACGAAGAGTGCCCCTGCAATATTCATCATTTATGTTAACGCTGTAGATTCTGAGATACTTCTGTTTTATATCTAGGTTAGTGACTCCCTATGTATCACGTTCACTAAAATGGGTTTAACCTGTTAACGGTCACCGCCCAGGTGGCCGGTGTTGTATTCACACGGTATGTGTAATCGACAGCGACCGTGTGAATGCAACAACCACGCTTACATCATATGATGTCAATACCCGTTAATTAATAGGTTAAGTCGACGATGTCTCCGTTGATCAATATTATGTCTACGTGTTCCTGACCGTTGTTATCAGTCTAGCCATGGCGCAATACTGCTCCTCGATCCTTTCTTTTATATATCATGCTATAGAATTTCATGATTGTAGCCTGACTTGCACGAAAATTTGCGATAGAAATTAGCTCCTGAGCAGTCTAATTTAAGTTAATCCACATCGCACTTACCTCATGCAGCCTCGCAGAGTAGAGATGTCGCAGCCTACGAAGTGAAGGAAGCCCCAACTAAATACGAAACAAATTCGTTTCTTAGAGTCTAAATTTAGTTTTCATTTGAACGGAATCACCCGATAAGGCTTTGTTCATATATTTGGAGTTTTTTTTATTGAAAAGCGTTATTTGACGGGTACCGTACTTCTTCAGCATATTAAAGTTTGAAAACTGTACCTGAAAACTGTACCTGCAAAACGAGTTTCATATGATTTACCTAAAACGATGTTTTATTGTGCTATGAAATAAATTTAGAATGGTTCTCGCCAAGTGCTGTGACTGTTGCAATACACATGGATTGGGAGAAGCTGATGTTAACCTCAATGCAGCTCAGTCCACGGTCCCGCTTCAGACCTTCAGTGTCACGCATCACGTTTTCAGAAGAGCGAGGGTTCGGCACGGAGACTTCAAGCAAAATCAGACATAGTTTTAGAACGGTTTACCCAGGAATCAAAGTTACCACACTTTGAACTGCACCCCTCCTCCCCCTTCCCCCCCACCCAGATCATCTCAAGATTCGAATGGTTACTAGAAAATTTAAATGAATAATTCTCTTTCGCTGGTTGTTAGCGATATGTTTCACGATCGTTGTTAAGTATGATCACTCTCATCCTCCACCCGTGTGCAATGTAGCGGTCACAGCACTTCGTGAGTACTATTCTAAATTGAGTTTATAAAATACAAAATGCATCGTTTACAGGTAATACATGTGGAATTCCATGAAATAATTTTTTCTTTGATTTGTCTATATTGAAAAATCGTATTTTTTAACAATAGAGTGTAGCTCAGAGAATTTTTGGCTTACAACAACAAAACTTAGCTTATTCGATGCGGAATTATAATGCGGATAAATTGCAGGAGTGACATTTTGAACTTTTGAAATCGTTGAGCTGTTCAGGTAAACCTAAAAAAATCGGAGACAGAAAATCTATTTTTTTTTCGTACCTCCAAAATTTGTCCACTGCTTTTTATTCCTTGTATTGAAATGCATCTTGTACGACCAACGTATCGCTGTATTGTAAAAATTTTAGGAGGTCACAAGATTAGAAAATTGCAAAAACACGTTACTTTAGATCTCATTTTTTCGAGAAATCGGAATAAGTCTGACGACCATCCCTCATCGAGCCACATTGGTGTGTCAAATTTCAAAGTGATTCGTTCGACAGGGGAAAAAGTTCCACAACCTAGACGGCTCCCATAAATGACCATGCCGCATTTGCGTCATGATAAACGTAGTCCTGAAGAATTCGAAATTCCGTGATATCTCCGCGGGTCAGTGTTATGTGTACAAGGTCGTAACTGGGGGTACTAGTCTGTAACATAGTCTGATGTACGAGTGCGACGACCAATGTTTGTTCATTTAGGCCATTAAGATGTGTGAGCTGGTCGAGATCTTTCTTATTTAGTGGTCTACAAGTATTGTACGTTTTGTCGATGAACGTGCTGAATGTTATTTTGAGTCAACTGTTCGTCTCCTACGTTAAGGCCATTCATTGCTCATTATCCCACTTTCCTAAACAATGTTTATCGTAAACTGGATAATCATGCATGGGTTACTTCTACGTCATCAGTCCTATTCTGTGCTTCTTTGCTGTGTTTTTGCTGTCAGTAGATAGATGTATTTTTAACTTTCTTTCTCTCTTCAGAAGTAGTGCTGTCAGCGATTGTTTTTAAACTTATTGTTTGGGTTTGACGCTCCTCGAAGAAAGTAAAAATTCGTTGGCTTCTCTCCGTGTCTACACTCATTGTGTCTGACCGCCGTCAATTTATTATTCCAAGGGCATCACGCTCCTGAGAGACACCAGTGGCTACTCGTAGCGTAGTCAGCGACACATCTTGAGGAGTTTCCCCTGTGTCAGCTGTGAGGCCTTACCTTTCCTTTGCGTGGTGTCTCGCGTGCGGAAGGCCGTAATACCGACCTCTTATAAGTGTTTTCATTAGTTGTGTTTGTATTACCAACCCGTCCCTTCGCTTTCCATTTCTCAGTGGTGTCTCTAGCTACTCACAGCAGCGTCAGCGGTGTTTCCTGCTGGAATGTGCGTGTGTGTGGATAGTTGTATTGCCTTCCCTTGGTTATCATCGCTTCTCCCGCTCGTGTGGAGGTGAGGAGAGGCGTTTGTGTGCAGTAGAGTTACGCGAATCTACGTATCTTTTCCTCGTCCCTCTTGATTTTCTTTTTCATCTCGTCGACACTCGTACGCTGTCTCTTCATGTTGTGGTGGGCTAGCCCGATTGAGACCCGGAGGTTTTGCACCTATGCAGCGTTATTCGATAGAAATCATACTGAATTTCCTGGCGATGTGTTAGTCGAATTAGTTGTGGGCAAATTATTATGCTGCAATCCTGAATATAGAAATCATTTCACTCTCATTGAAAACGTCAATACTGATATCCCAGCCTTGCAGGTATCTAAATAAGCGGGGTCGTAATGTGGGAGACCATGCTTTGTTTTATATTTAAGTTGCCACTACTCATTGGTTTGTACCTACCGTTCCTTACTTAATGGAATTTCCACTAGGTTTGGGGAGGTCCTTTTATCTTTGTAATATTAGAGGTATATTTTTAATAGTACTAATCAGGCCTTTTTACCCGCCTTTATAGTAAACGATTCACAATTTTTTATTAATCATTCGTAGCAAACTCACGAAGGATGCGTTGACAGGGGAATCAATTGGAGAATCTTGAAGACTTAGCTGCTCTCAGAGGGTTCTTATACAGAGTGGCGCATAAGTAACGCACCCTTTTAACAAATTATTAAAGATAAAAGTATGAAAGGTAAAGAGATTTGAAAATTGCAAACGATAGAGGAAGTCTTAAAGTTTATTTACGTGTCGTATCATGCCTACCGATACCCAGTGCATTTTTTAAAAGGGTGAGTTACTTATGCGCCACCCTGTATAATCATCCGTCCAGTGAGGCGTGCTAAACCTATGTCCTACAATTAATTAGAGTCCGCATAGGGGACATAATTATACTCCAATGTGATATGAAGTAGTGATCGCAGACTCAGTATCAGTGAGTGCAATATCACCGAGTGCAAAGAACAATATCCGTTATTTTTTCAATTTTTGAATGAGCAAGGTCCTATTTTTTTTTCTTTTCTCGTGAACAAAAGTGATGTTATTTCGGTGAACTAGCACAAGCGGAGTAGTTTTTCTCTTCATTTTTTGGAAAAGAAGTAATTTGTATTTCTCAAATCTCTGCGTTCGGACTGAGCGCGGCTTTATTTCTCTGCATGCTACTGATTATCCGCTGATATATATTTATATGGAAATGAAATGATGTCCTCTGATGTTTATAGATAATTTTGTTTTCGGTTACCATGGCTTGTGGGAACTCTGATTTGTTGTAATCAATTGACGTTGCCTCGCGTATTTACCGTCTTTATCGGCCAGTAATCTGAACTCCGCTGTATGAAGAACTCCTATCATCGTTTCAAAGAAACTTCTGTCGCAGCCTCAATGATCCCTAGACTGGGCAGGGCTGAGGGGACTAACCATGGAATTACAGCGTTTGCCATACGGCAACACATTTCAGGAGAAGCGGATTTGTGCGTTTCCTTCAGGCCTTGTTTCTGAGTTTCCATGCCGGCCTGATTGCCACTTTCTATTTACGACCATTTCGTAAAATCGTTCAACCTGTTCCGATGTTCACTATTCAGCTCTTCCAGATGATGCAGTCGCAAGTGAACCTTTCCTTCCATTGATCTTTCCTCTCTTTGATTTGAAAGTTGTGGTTTATCCCTTTCTTACCGTGCCTCTTCCAGAAGAGTTTTCCTTAGTAACGCTCTCTCTTCTTTTCTTAAGAAGTTCCTTGCATGCATAAGTCTGTTTATATTACGTTGTACGAACTCAATTATTGCATGTTATAAAATAGAATAGATTTGAGTGGATCGTTTACTTCAGCCGATTGAATTGCTTACGCTGGGAGCCATCGTAACGCTAAGTTTCTCCGTTCTCGAAGTACGTGGGCGTGCAATTTCTTAAAGTAATTTTGATCGGTTTCTCCATACGTGCTTTTGCCGAACAAAAAACCCTGGAGTTCTAATTTTGAGTATAGTTTCAATTATGGTTGCGCGATTTAGGTAGTAAAATCTTCGTTACTTGTTGAAATATTGCCTGAAGGTTAAATGGATAGGAAATTACGTCTCGTTCTCGATGTCGTGATGTTGATAAGTCGATGTCATGAAGTGTAACAAGTGGTGTTGTTTTCCGATTTTGGTAATGTTACGTACGCAATTATACTAGCCAATTCCATCGCTGGTGGCCTAAATTCTATTCTCGGGCTCAGCTGTGTTGCTTGGCAAATTCGCTGCCCTAAAAAAGAGCGCTCGGTGAAGTCCTACCAATTATGAGCAGTGGAAGTTTTATTTAGAAAAGTTCTCAAATCTTGGGAAATCTTTCAGTATTTATTTAGACAATCGTTGTTTGTTCTATTATTTGTAAGAAGAAACGAAGCTCATAAAATACATTGAAGTATATAAAGTTGTATTCTTTTCCTTCGGTAAGCAACGCATTTTCTGTTGAACGCAGGTTTGGCATGGAGACCTAGAACAAAATCAGACCTAACTTTAGAACTGTTTTCCTTGGAATCGAAGTGGCTCGGCTTCGAAATGATTTCCCAGAACATCCTATAACTCATGAAATGGTTACTACAAATTTAAATACATCTCTCTTTCAGAGGATACTGCAAAAGTTTTTACGATTGTTACTGACTTATTCAAAGCTATGACATGTTTCTCTTACTGGGATTGTTTTCTGGTGAATAGATACGCAATAGAATTAGTCTCCTAAGTCCGTACTTCGGTGATTATTCCACTACGTATTAGGGTCGCGAATGGGACGATTTCAGGGGAATTAAATGCTAACATCGAACATGCAGTATAAGAAAACAAATATACAATGTAATTTTGTAATTTAATTTTCTGATAACAAATCAATAAAGTTGGGTTTCATGTAATACCCAATTGCACCATCTCGTCCTTGTTGGGGGAAGCTTGGTGCCATCTCGTCCTTACTGGAAGGGAGCAGCTTGGCGCCATCTCGTCCTTATTGGGAGGGAGCTTGCGTGCTTCGATGATGCCCTAGCTCTAGAAGGACGATGGCATCATTGTTGGATAGCATTTCACCTTTGAGCGTGTACCAAATCCAACCCATATAAACACGTGATGTGGCAAAGTCGTATATCAATGGTAAATTTTCTTATATTGGATCTAATAAGCAATATTTGAAGCGGGATCATATTGACATCATCCATCTTTGGATGGTGTTTTCTAGCCGTCGTTCTAGTGTCATCTCAGGTGTGCCATCTCAGGTTTGCTATCTCTGGTGAGCCATCTCAGGTGGGCCGTCTCAGGTGGGCCATCTCAGGTTGGCCGTCTCTGGTGGGCCTTCTCAGGTTGGCCGTCTCTGGTGGGCCGTCTCAGGTGGGCCGTCTCTGGTGGGCCGTCTCTGGTGGGCCATCTCTGGTTGGGCTGTCTCTGGTGGGCCGTCTCTGGTGGGCCGTCTCTGGTGGGTCGTCTCTGGTGGGCCATCTTTGGGGGGCCATTTCTGGTGGGCCGTCTCTGGTGGGCCATCTTTGGTGGGTCATCTCTGGTGGACCATCTCTGGTGTTACCATGTCAGATTGGCGCGGGCTGCGAGACAAAACTTGAAGGCCCTTAACATGATCAGTCAATGTCGGAAGACACTCAAATATGGCTATCAAATGCTGACTTTGCTCATTATTATGGAGTCAAGTCCGTTAACTTCTGACCTGAATCCAGAATAGAGAAAGATAGCATTTGGTGTCCATATTTAGGTCATGTCCGACATTGACTGATCGTGTGATGGGGTCCTTACAAAAGATAGTAACATATTTTTATCTTACTGACCTGGCTTTCTTCTGTGAACATGCATAGACTCCTCTCTGGACTGATGGGAGCTGGCAGAGTACCTCGGCCCAGCCTATCAGCTTGATAGTCTCATGAGGCTAGAGGGCAGCCGTAGGTGGAAGAAGAGGAAGGGGCGGCTGGTGATGGCTATTTAAACATTGGTGTGAGAGAAGCGTACCATTGGGTAGTCGAGCGCATTAACCCGATGTCTTTCGTTGTCCTTATTACTATGCCTGTGCTCAGTGAGCGTTCCGCTTGGGACTGCGTGTGTCTGACATGAGGGATCCCCTACTTCACGGCCACCCTCAGGGCTCTGGTACAGTCTCAGGGTGACAAGCGAAAAATCTCTTACTTCCATTGGACAATTCATCCCAACACGATTTCTTGATGACGTAGCTCTTCCTTCGGATCCTGTGGAGGGAAATTATGTCCCCACGACTGTCCTCATCTAACGGCTGTGTGCTTCCAAATGGATCATTCTTCGAGAGACTGAGAATCATTCCAGTTCAAACAACCTGGGACAAAATCTACGAGCGGATCTAAGAGTTACTGTGGGCAAAGGTGACTGCAAAATTGGCTTCGACGTAATGAGGCACTTTCTTTCTTTCTTTCTTCAACAACGTACCTTCTGTAAATTTCAGACGATTTTTCCGTATTATTGCTGATGATGGGTCTAATCAATCTTTCAGAAATAGACATCATCGCGCCAGATAGAAATCGGGACATAAAACTTGGTTATGCATTAGTGAGAATAAGTGAAAGCGAGCCGGCTCTCGTTTTGTTGACGTCTCGACCTCTTAACGGATTATTCTGAGAAGACAGCGGTGCATTCACACGGTATAAGTAATCGACAGTAACCGGGCGGATAGAATAAACACGTCGATGAGAAGTCTCGAGACAATTCGATAAGGGGTTGAACCAGCACCAAGCCAGATTCATCACGAATAGTCATACTCTGGCTAGAGTTAGCGAGCACATGAGCGCTTGAATGAGACAAAATACACAATCTTGTACTCTAACAAACCCATCTACGAAGACAGCAGATCGGGGTTAACCCTAAGAGCAGTGGAGTAAAATCAATCACGCCCAGGCTGTCCAGTAGATAAAAGGGATATCGTAGGAGGGGTAAAACGAGCTGAAAAGTGATAGCTTTACTTGCACTATCACTACTACCACTATCCCCCTTTGGAAAAATACACTCTTAGGCCCTAAATTTGATGTACGACTTAGTGCACAAAGCTTGATTATTCTACAAATAAAAGTTTTTACATGAGGGTTTCAAGAGAATCCTCCCATAATAGATGAGAAAATGAAACACAGATATCTTGTTGTCTTTATATTATAAAACTGAAATAAATAAAAATTAAACTGCTGTACAGAATTCAGTTGGTATTCATTTATGCCGAAATAATGGTTCCTTTTCTTTTGCTATTAATATTGCACCAGTCACTCGTACGTAGGTACGATAATATTGCACCAGTCATCAGCGCTCACGCGTCCCAACTATGCGCTTTGCACCACTCCTTTCTTCCTTATCGGGAGTAGATAATTTTTCTCGCGGAAACAAATTATTTAACGCAGTGAAAAATTCCGAAGAATAAAATATTTACTACTTTATTAATTTATAGGAAGCATCAGTTTTAATTTATTACTCTCCGTAACAAATGTTCTATAGTCGAATTGGTAATTTCGTCCTCAATTGTCTGTAATAAAGATATAAGCTATCACTGATCAGTGATTAGACTTTTGATAGGTGATCAGATAGCACCCATCACAAGCCTCATGATTTGATTCTGATATTATTCGCCGGAACAGGACAAAAGGACGAATCGATGTGCTAATATGGATTGTAGTTGCTAGTGCTATAGTACTATGTACTGTACGTATAGTATGTACTAGACGTGCGGTAACTTGCTGGGACTGCGGTCACTATCAATCTACCTGTCCTTTAGTAAAATGCAAAATACGCAGTGACTTTAGTATTAACTTTGCAGTTCCGCTTCAAAGGAACATATGACATTCAATTCACTTGAGAAAAACGTGTTTTGGATGTCCCTAGAATTAAGAAAAATGGTTGCCAAACAATTCTGAAGGGAAATTGGATGTACTAGATGGATGGTGAAAATATCGTGAATAATTTAAATCTGCTGGTAGTAATTGGTCAAAAAATTGCGAAAAAATGTTTTTTTAATGAAGTTGAGCAAACCGAAATGGGTACTTACTGGTCATGGTATACTACAGGAGAGCGCGCTTCAAAAATGTGTTGAGAATAATCAAAGTGAAGCGGTACTGTTTAACTGCAACTCAAAATCCTTACGAAAATGGTCAAAATTTTATGCAAAATATTGTAAAGAGAATTCTATAATAGATCACCCATAAATTTTACACAATTTAGTCTTATACTGACAAGTAAAAAAGAATAAAATAGAAGATACGTACTTCGAGTCACCATTCCAATGAGGAGCGGACTCCATCTTGATTAGGTGGAACATGCGCTCGAGAACATTTGTACACATTTACATTTAACTACTTTCTGCAAGAGAGCGGGCGTTTACAAATAGTAAACTTTTACTTTTGTCTCTATCTCTACTTACTATTCCTTAAACTTACAACTCTCGTTTACCATCCTAATCCTTTCATTATTGCTAAGTATTTGGTTCTGAATAAGTCCTTCGAGCTTCTTTTCCTAAGTTCTCTCCTGACACTTAAGATACTCACCTTGTTCCTCATTATGAGAAGCGTACGGGGAACCGCCAGAGGCACATTGTCATTCGATGAACATTTTTTATTTTTAGGGAACATGAAAAGGACTCTCCTAATTTATGAACTGTAAAAGATGTTTCTTCGTCCTAAGAGTGTATCATTCAAATTTCTGCGAGATAGGGCGATTTGTAAGAAATATAACTTTCAGGATTAGAAAGGAATACCAACGTGGTCATGATTTTAATGTTTGATTTATAGACGTTAATGTTTGTGATCACGTTGGTACTTCTTTTTATCGTGACATTTAGATTTCAATAAGTGCATACTTTACAACACGTAATCTGGTTGATATTCAGTCGATGCGACTGTTACTTTTCTGCTGATTTCTACCGGGTAGGAATCCGTTTAGTGGATATGCGCTTCGATACCGAGGAAAGCGGAAATAGTCGCATTAGGTAAAATACTGACAATCCTGCGGGACTTGCGGCTTATCTCTCTGGTGAGGATTTAAATCACTTCATCTAAAACGCAGCCAAAGTTTGCTTCGTGTGGCGAGTAGGCAAGTGCGCAAGTAAAGACTGTATTCTCACAAGAATTGAAAATGTACGAAAAAAGCACGACCGACATAGCGTTTGAAACCAGCAGACCTAAGAATTTCGTACACGAGCACCAATATTCACTTCAACTTTGAAACTGGAAACCACATACAGTAGGAAAATATCGTAGACAAGGCACCGAATGACACATCTATCAACAGCATATAATATCACGTATTTCAAATGCATCTAGGATGTTAAATAATTTCCCTCTACTGATACGATGAATGAAGAAGGAAATTTTAACATCAAATATAAAAGCAATAAAGGTGCAACAATGCGTTTGTGGCAAATTTTTTGTAAACCCCTTTGTTAAAAATTCAAACCAATGTTAAAAGCAATTTTTTTGCTTGAAATTCAAGTACAGGAACGTTGCTATAGCTATGACAACTCGATTTTATTGCTGCTATGAACATTCAAGGGAATATCCTAAACGTGAATTGCCTCATCGCGTTGCTGAAGCGCTGGCAGTATGAAAACCGTCAACAAGTATCATAAATACTGACCCTGCTTGGCTGTACGCCATGGAGCCTAGTGATGGTACGTAACTTTAGTTACGGTGAAGACATGAACGTCGGTGTGAGAGGATTTGTGGAGTCCCCAGAGGTATAGTGAGGGTCCTAAGGCAAACATGCGTGCGAAGATGATTGCGTTACACACGAAGTTATAAAGGCTAAAGCTTGAATTTGCTTCCTGCTTTAGGCTAGGCTGAGTAATTGTGAGAAGAGAAAAGATTGGCTCCTCATCTTTCATTTCAGAGGCACCGAGACTTGTCGGAGCGTGCTGTCTATGAGCACAGGTCAGCCAAATCCACACGCCGACTACTCCGGGCACCTATTGCTACCTACGGTGTCAGTGCGGGCTAGTAGACATAAATACTGTCATTGTAAATTGATGTTCGAGTAAATTTTCAGTGCAAACGTGAGTTGACGCGCGAGTCTTCGAATAGACCTAAGAATTAAAGACATCGGCGCACAAGCATAAATGATATACCACTGGCAGTTAAATGTTTTTCTTCTGGTTTATCATTAGTGGTTCCACTTTTTTAATTATGGTATTAAATTGTTCCAATACAGATATACGGTATTGCAAGCTGCTGGAACCAGTAAAGCTGGAACTTTCAAAAATTAAGAAAAGAATGCCAAAAACCTGATATGAGATAAAGCTCTTGAAATCGCTGTAGGACACATATGATCGTCAAGAACTTGCATGTATAAAGGTAAGATGCAATAGATGACTAAATACAAAAATTAATAACAATTAAGCGCCAATCTATGCGAATGAAAGTAAAATGATTGCACTGAATTCAACAAAAATTTTACTTTAAGTTCTTACTTTTCTGCCTAACTTATGAATTTAGAAAACGTGGCAAAAAAGTATGAAGGAAAAGTAAAATTCGTGGAAAGATAAATAATCCAAAGACTTTTGAAAATGCACTTCAGCAATCAGCTCATTCTCAATTGATCAACTGTCAACAACTTCAATGATTTGAAAATAGTTGAACATAAAAATTATAGGGGCATTCAGGCCTATGCGTATTGACAAATAACTTACGTTGTCTTCAGAATTCGTACGGCAGGTGAACAAGATTTCCCGATGAAGTATGAGTGAAAGAAGTGAAACTGATAAAATGATACTAGCGAGATGATTTCTACACTCTTATCCGTCAGTGAAGCAAGCCTTAGAAAATTCACGTTTTGTCTTTAGCTTTTGACTTATCATTCGTAAGCGTGTGCGATTTGGGTCTGATCATGATGAGGGACTTCTTCAGAGAGTAGTCCCAGCCTCTCCACCGGAACCACACGATGCCTGCAAGAGACAGAGCGTATTAAATTTGGTCCATCACACAGGGCAGATGAACTCGAAGAAGGCAAATTTTGAATGTTGATCCGGATAATTCTCACCGCAAATCGTATCTGCTACAATACGCGCCCCGTCAAAACTAACCAAAGAAAGTTAACCAAACAAAGTTAACCAAACTACTCATCTGCCACATTCTATTAAATAAAACAGTTTTCAATATATTACATTCATTTACGACATGACATTCAGTATTCTATCAACAAAACTGACGCATATCTACGATGCTTGAAGTAATATCATCCTATCCTACTGATAAGAGGGACGGAGAGACCAAGCAAGGGATCAACAAACTGTGTATTATTTTTTATCATAATATAGAATATTCAAATCTATCTTAGGTAATACTGAAGAGATTAACGGACGGACAGACACGGTTTTTATAATCAAGTGAATTCAACTTTCAATCGGGATTTTTCTCATAACAGAAATTTGTAAACAACAAGGATATATTTTTATGGCTTTGGAAAACATCTTTTTAAGAGCTGAAGTGAAATCCGTTCAAAAAGGGATCCCAGAACATCGACATCGAGCCTCACCCATTGTTCTAAATTTCTCAAAGTAGGCTAAGCAAATATCAAACCTGAGATTTGCCATCTCATTTCACTCTTCAGTCCTGTTAAAAGTGTACATACTAGGCTCATTGTCTATTGTTTCCTACGTGACTTTCTTACATGCACTATCGGTTATAAACCTAGATGTTTAAATTGAAATTCATACGTTAAAGGAACAAAACTCCCTTGAAAGATATAGGATATCTTCTCTATGGGATGTGGGATATTCAAAAGACATGGGATATTAAAAAGATATGGGATATTAAAAAGATATGGGATATTCAAAAGATATGGGATATCTTCTCTATGGAATAAGGAATATTCAAAAGTTATGGGATATCGTCTCTGGCTACGTATTTATTGGGATTGTACACAAGATCTGCAGGCAGGGGCTACTTACATGGGCGACGTACAAGGGTTCTATTCAGAGTATTGCCTCGAACAGGATACCTTGTCTGCCGATGTAGTCGTTGGGGTTGGTGAGGTAGAGGCCGTTGAGACCGCGTCCACACGACCGCCACCACCAGCCGCCTTTCAGCATGGATGCGCAGTTCAAACTCGAGCGGTCGTTGTCCCTGGCAGAGTAGGGGGGGAACTAATTGAGAACAAGAAATATTATTACCGAGGAAAACCTGAGCACACGCTGAGCTAATTCTCATGCAGTGTTCATGTTTCGTAACTTTGTAAAAACGGAAAGAAGTGAAGTCACCCCCATGTGATCTGATGCAACTATAAGGTGGTCAGTACCTTTTGCACAAGACACTTAACACAATCAGTATTAAAAGAGTTTTTGCCCTGGAAACCTGGTCTGTGCAATATTCCTGTAATTATCATCAGTTTCTCAGCCCATGTTCTACTTGCGTGTGTACATTTACATTTCACACAAATTTTGCTGAAATGTAGTCTAGCCTTTTTAATCACGGGTACCTGCTTTTCTAAAAACTGAGTCTCTACGAAACATGGGACGTCTGATATTTGCACAGAATTACGCACTGGACATACAGTGTGAAGGAGTTACTTTGCTACTTACTGACTTGAATGTACCTACACCTGCTTAGGAAGGGTAGGCTAGCTAATAATATAATGCAAAATAATAAGACTAAACGAAGTCAAAATTCCCATGGGGACATAAAAACGTTAAATTCCCAAAGCCTCACCTGTCGAAAGTGGAGAAAGGGCTGAGGTTGGACCCGTACCAAGGGTCGTTGAGAGAGTTGCCGGCGTTGCCAGCGTAGCCTCCGATTTCCAGCTTGTACAAGTCGAGTTCGCTGTGCAGCTTGAATGTGCTGTACTCGGCGTACCTGCGCAGTGCGTATGGTCAAATGCTGCTACACAGTTGTTTTAACATTAAATTTCCTTTCACTATCAATCGCAATTTTACCAGTGCCATTCGTTGCCAATTAATAATATTAATGGAGGAATTAAAATAAATTACCCGGAAACGATCAACAGTTATTAATTTTGAACGTAGATAAAATATCTTAAAAACTCATATTCTATGAAATTAAAATTCATTAACTAGAGGCATTATTACTAAGTTAAGAGTACATGACTATCTACAAATGCTTTATCATCATATATAAGTGTAAATTCCTGTTGCAACACAACAGCTAACTTTTCACAATAAGCAGTAAATAGATTTTAGCTTCTTAGCTGAATTCAAAGTAAGCATAACACGACAATTTTTATGATGACGGCGACACACACAAATTGATGGCATGAATCACGTAATGGAAAGGTGTACCAAGCATTTGCATGCACCTTGTTTAAAATCTGAGTTTACGTATATTAGTCATAGGTTCTGCTAACTCTACTCAGGATGATTAAAAAAAGTAAAATTCTTGCACAGCGTGTATCTTGTTTGTCTCACCTCCTGTTGCCCTCGAAGTCTTCCAGTTCGACCCTGAGAATGTGTTCCTGCGTGTTGGTCAACAGATAAATGTTCTCGTTGCCCAAATAAAATTCCTGATCAGGGTTACCAAAGCCGTGTTTATAGTCAGTCCAGTCCCGGTTGAAGTTTTCTCGGGGCTCACCAAAGTCGTCTCTCCTTTGGATGACCTGCAATCACAGTAAAAAAATCTTCATTAATTCCAACACGTTTTACCGTTGGGTTTCAAATGCCTTACAACTACTGGTGTGGTGAGGGATGTGAGGAATGTGTGGTTTAAACTTCCTTTTCCAAGGGAAGTACTCCCTGGTCACATGAAAAGCCTTGCCTGAGTTGAGGCTCGAACCCCGGTACTCTCGGCTGTGAGGCCATCACGCTAACCACTGCAACTTGTAACACCACGGGTTATTAAACTCCTGATAATAAACGAACTCAAATTTACACATTAGGTAAAATCTTTCCAGATTCCCCGCTAATCGTTTTTACAAAAAATTAAGATGAAACGTAAAGACTGAGCTTACTGATCTATTTTAGAGGCTTATGTTTAATAGTATACATTAAATATTCTAGATGGTATTAGCAATTTTCCTTTGAAAATAAAAATACCAACTCAACAAGATTTTGGCGATTTTTTTACGTGAAGCTCTGAAGGATTTCATCGAGTAGGCTGTAGAGCATCTAAGTAAATTGATTTCATCTTACCGTCCACCCTCCTCCTTCTATTTTCATGTCGCAGTTGACTTTGAGGAACCAGTAAGTGGTGCCCCGGATCCTGATGTGGTAGTTTCCGCTCTCCGTATGGCCGTGTTTCAGGAGGTCGCTGCACGAATAGCCCTGCAACCAGAACTATTTCTTTCAATTCAGTCTGGCTCAGTGTTTACGCTTTTTACTGCCCCTTCATGACAAATGTAGTACAGAACTGTGAACGTGGACATTTCTTCGGTTAAATAATGGGAGTCGCCACAAATGGAAGTCCTAATTCTTTGACCAGACTTTTTAATCTTTCGCAGCAACCATGGACCAACGACTTGAAGTTTAACGTCAGCAGAAAATAGCCTACGTCAGCGAGACTGACACTCGATGTGCTCTGGCAGCAGAGTCTGCGATGTAGACATTTTACCCCTTGGAGAGTCTATAAAACTATGAAGCGGAACATGAAATTTCGCACCGTGGCGGCCGAGCAATTATTGGGAAATTTGATAATTATTGGCTACGCGGCACTTTTCTAGCACGCTTTACGTGACCATGTCATATTAGAATGTTACTCCTTGCAATATCACTATTTGATATGAATCGGATATTTTACTGATATTCATTTACATATTTCAATTGTCAGTTTAGTTACTTTAACAACGTACATGTAGAGTGCCAGAACTCGTGAGATGAGAATTTTCATTTACAACAATTTAAGCTCAAGTTCAATTCATTATATTTAACGCTCCCTGCTTAGCAAACGTAGAAATAACCAGAGTGAATGCTGGTTAATTGTACGAAAGATGACTCACGTCGCAATGCCACGGGGTTGAAAAAGAAGATAAAAAGAAAAAGACAATAAGCAGCTGAAAATATAGATGGGAAAACAAATCTTCACAGCATACTGATTCTGGAAATACGTAAAGAATAAACTTTTGCTCAAAACTGCTGTTAGAGAGCAAATTTATTAAAACGACGAATAATTAACAAATCGGCAATTTATAATGAATTCATAGAAAAATTTAAATATACCAGTCAACAATCAGTGTATACAAACTTATCAGGGTACACAAATAATGAAAGACAATGACATTTAAAAATTCGTTGGAACTGAGGACCTGCAACTGATGTGCTGACAGTAAATAGGAGAAAATGAGGCGTAATTACAAGAAAAATGTCTAGGAATAAAATAGCCAGCCTACGGAACTCACAGTAGTGTCATCATTGACTGAGGGTGTGATGAAAGCATTGCCGACCCTCTTCTTGTGGACCATGTTGAGGACCATGGTCTGCACACCACGGTCTGCACTCGCCGTCTTGTTCGAGCTGGTCGCTTGTGCACTCACGTCTGAGGAGGAGCTGTTCGAACTCTGCTTCTGTTGCTCATTCTGTCGCCAGGAAAAGTGTACTTTGTGATCATAAATATCTATTTTCATGGATAAATATTTCTTACTTCAATCTATACGCGAATGGGAAAAAATAGTGAAGTATATTCGTGAATAATGAACGATTACTTAGAGAGGAATCCAAAGGATAAATTGAAGAAGAAATTTGAGCGTACTGTAGTTTTACCATGACGGCCAGCATGCGAAGTGCTTGAAACTTCCCGTAACTCTTGACTGCCTCGTGCATCAAGCGAGCCTTGGAAGCGTTTCAGACGCAAGACAGGCAGTCAAGGGAGCTGAAGTTCTCTAACTGATACAATGAAAGTGACTTACCGTAAATTTTAAAATTAAAAATGTTCTATACAAGCAATATGCAAGTGAGCATGATCTTACTTTTTCGTTAAAGTTCTTTTCCTATTAATTTACAACGGTGTCAACGACGTAGCACTCTCATAGGTCCGGATTATATTAATTAAATTCAAATTACTGGAGACAGGCGGAATTTATCTCACGCTAGAATTGATCTATTCCTGAAAATGATCAGGAATTATGACGCTAGAAACAACCGCGTAACTGAGCCGCAGCATTATTCCAAATTAATGAAATCTTCGTCACATGCAAAATAATTTGGATAAAACACTGCACTCCAAATTCAGAGTACCGTCGATAACTGTTAAAAAAGGCCGATGGTACATTAGAGCTCGAGTAATCAATGAATTAAAAAAAGTTCAGCATGACCTTAGTGCACTATCAGCTACATTTGACAGTTGCATTTGACAGCTGTATTATGTAAAGGAAATTCTCGCGTTTAGGTATAGAAAGATCAGCCAAAGGATCTAACGCTACGTGTACTTCAATCAAAATCAGGAATAGTAAAATCTTGTTCATTATACATCTTAGCGAAAACAGCTGATTACCCGAAGAAAAATTGAAACATTTACTTAAGCCAAAAAAACAGCGTATCTTTCGCTCATGAAATAATAAATAAATAGTGCTAACTATGGGTACCAAAGTCAGCTTTTGGATCACTCGCCTTAAAGCTAAATTAGGTCTCGTGCTGCTATAACGCGGGAATTATTCACATTAACCACGGAAAGCTCCTACCCCAGTCACTTTTGATGTTGCCATCACAGCGCCAAAGCGCTCAGCTCCCTTGATTTCAGGTCAATGACCTTCTACTCGGCAAGCCTTTGCATCGATGTGAAGCTCCTTCTATTTTTCTTCAGTCTCACTCAATTCCGTAACGTCAACGGTCAAACGTTGGTGAGATGCACGTGCAAAAACAACAGCATTTAATGAGTGTTATTGTTCCTACAAAACTCACGAAGGTAGCTATATGGAGTGGGTGGGGTACAGGTACGAGTTACCGGTACGGTGTGCTCATCTTATGCAAGAGCTCATTCGCCTTGAAAACTTTTAATAATATGTGCTCTTGACTTAAAAGCACATATACCTAATTAAAAATTTTGATCACAAATAAAATTATGCATTTAAAAAGCACGACATATCTCAAAAACTATCGGTAGCAGCTCATTGGTAGAGCTGGCAGTTGATCAAGTGACTGGCACCACAGCTCACCGGGACCTGCAGGGGCAGGGTTGTGTCGTCCAGGATGGGCAGAGTCTTCTCCTGCTGGCGCTGGTTGGTGGAGCGGTGCAGCAAGGTTACCGGGTTGGGGGAGTTGCCGGAGGAGTCCGACTTGGAATTGCCGGCATCACCAGGCCGCGGCATGGACTCGAGACGTCTCTCCACCTGGGTTGAGTAAAAGACAAAATTCGATGTGCATTCAAGATTTTTCATGTAAAAATTTCGAATCAATAACCACGTACGAAGCTAGTTGCACGAAACAACTTTTTTCTTTTTTGTTTCCTTGTACAGCATGTCCCCAAAAAAAGTATACCCATTTTCAAAGTATTATAACTCAAAATTTCATTGAATTGCCATTAATTGAATCAACCTTAAAAATCAATTTAGTGACAGTAGTCAAAAACATGTTTGCGCAAAGAAATTAAATTATTACTGCACAGATATGAATAAAACAAAGTTGCAATAAATATTCATTTTTTGATAAAAACATGCATTAAAAAAACAGAAACTAATTTCCATTCTTCACAATTATCTTGAATTTCCATTCTCCATAATTCTCTTGATTATCCTTTTCCTTCGCCTTGGCCTCCATTCCTATTAATGCAAATCTCGGCTTTTGTTGTCATTTTTCCCATTGCCCTTTTGATGCGATCTGGGTTAGCCTTCAAGTTGTCAGCTCCAATTGTGATGCGCCTTCGTAAGTCATCCAAATTTATTGGAGGGGTCGCATAAACTTTGTTCTTCAAATGTCCCCATAAGAAATAATCACATAGTGTTAAGTCATTTAACTTCTGTGTGCAAACATGGTTTTGACTACCGTCACTAGAATGATTATTAAAGTTGACTTAATTAATGATAATTAAATGAAATTTAAAACACTCATTAAGAAAGAATTTATAATGAAAATGTTTTTTACAGAATAAAAATTTTAAATTAACTTTTGAATTATAATTTAAAAAATGGGTATACTTTTCTTGGGACATACTTTAGACCTCTCCTGCGACCAGTTTTGGTGCTCACGAGTCCAAACCCTTAGGAAAAATAGCATAGACATTTCTGCGATAATAAAAGCATACTAATCATTGCCAGCTTCAATGAGTCACGTACCTGGCCGAGGTTGTGTATGATGCGGTCCGTTTTCTCCGAGAGATCTGTGCCGATGTGGAGGATGGCGCGTTCCTGCCTCTGGCTGTTGGTGAGCAGCGCCTCGCTCTTGGGCACCAGCANCGTGTGCAGCTAATTAACGTGTGCAGCTAATTAACGTGTGCAGCTAATTAACGTGTGCAGCTAATTAACGTATGCAGCTAATTAACGTGTGTAGCTAATTAACGTGTGCAGCTAATTAACTTGTGCAGCTAATTAACGTGCAGCTTATTAACGTGTGCAGCTAATTAACGTGTGCAGTTAATTAACGTGCGCAGCAGGCAGATGAAGAATTATGGTTTGAGTGGACTTGGG
>VOMN01057466.1:0-20016 GCA_014899125.1 Orchestia grillus | reverse complement strand
GAAGGAAAATTGTTGGAATAGGGCGCAGAATTGTGTAAATAGGGATAGGAAAATTGTTGGAATAGGGCACAGAATTGTCTGAATAGGGCGCAGAATTGTGTAAATAGGGGTAGGAGAATTGTTGGAATAGGGCGCAGAATTGTTGGAATAGGGCGCAGAATTGTGTAAATAGGGGTAGGAGAATTGTTAGAATAGGGCGCAGAATTGTCTGAATAGGGCGCGGAATTGTTGGAATAGAGCGCAGAATTGTGTAACTAAACGTTGGAAAATTGTTGGAAAAGAGCTCAGAATTGTGTAAATGGGGGTAGGAAACTTGTTGGTATAGGGCTCAGGCCTGACTGAGCTCTAGCACAACCACAGGCGACCCTCGACTCGTGACGTGCCGATTTAAAGCACCAGTTGACTTGTGCTCAACATTTTTACCTCGAACTAAAAGTCCCTAAACTAGGAATCCCGCGACTATCGTGGGTTTTTCTTGCCGTGTTTGAAATCCGCGCAGTAGAAACAGGACTGGCTAGATGGACTCATCAATTCCTTTAGTTCGTGCTTCGCCAATTATTGTCACTCAACGCGTGGAATTCTGGAAAGTACAGTAACGCCAGCGGTAGTCAAGAGATTACTAGGATAGTATTTCAACGCGAAATTAAGTAATGTTATTTTGACATGCGTTCCTATGTTAAGTATGTCTGGTACGAACCCAACACAGCGACAGAATCCAAGGTGGCACCTCCTCACTTCGCTGCTGCTCTCATGTAGCAAGTAAGATTTTGTTGTAATTTTTTCAATTATATTCCAATACTTTACTATAAGGTGTTAGATGACAATACCGTAGGTGGCATCATGAGGGGTTGGAGTAGCCCTGCCATAAGGGGCACCATGAGGTGTTGGAGTAGCCCTGCTATAAGGGTCACCATGAGGTGTTGGGATAGCCCTGCCATAAGGGTCACCATGAGGTGTTGGGATAGCCATAAGGCGCTATCTCATGACTCCAGTTCTCCATGGTCCCGTGGAGATTCACCAACACGGGCTGAAGTAGTTGTGTGCCACAGGAGTGCGCCCGAGTCTGTGTACGGAGACAACTGCTGCCTCTGCCACACGGCCGCCATGAAGGCGATCACGGGACTGGACGACGAAGACTTCTGCTTGGTGTATCACCTCAACAACATCTATGAGGTGAGATGGTCACGAGTTGTGTATCGTGAAAAGGCTGGTCTGTGTTTTTTTTGCGCTGGAGGTTCCTTCGAGCTTAAATAGTTTTGTAGGGTGTACAGGTAGTCATATGAATTCTATTGTGTGTGTAGTTGTTTAGGTAAAATTTTTGAGGTTTGTAGACATGATTTGTTTGGAATTTTAAACGTTTACTTTATTAGTACATGCTTCGCAAACCCTCCATGTCGGTTTTATTTTTTTTTGCTTAGGAGTTGCTGTTATTGTTTTTTTTACACAAAAGTGGGTACTGTATGTACAATTTCGAACCTTTTAAGTCGTAAACGAGGGAAGAAGTTCTTGGGATCAGAGCCGGAAGGACAAGCGTGGAGATTTCAGACCTCCGCAACTTCAGCGAAATGGAGGCGAAAACAGTTTAGAAGGAGCTAGAAGGTTCAGGACTTGACTGTTCACAGCACAAAGGACACTCCGTGGTAATCACCAATCTCTTAATATTGGAATGCCCAAGTCGCTGACGGTCTAACAGATCATCAACAACGAAGGTCAATTCTCCCCTGAGAGCCTATGGCTGTGACCATCCCCCCCCGACATAGTTATTTATCCGTATTCAGAGCAGGGTAGGAAAGACTTGGCTTGCACTTTGTAGCCGCTGGGAGATGGACTTCTTCTACTTTGGCTGTCTGCTCTTGGCATTTGGCTTCCCATCCCGCTTGACTGGAACCTCCTTTATCCTTTTAGAGACTCTGTAATAGGAAAGCAAGAGTTTTAACTGTAACATGAACGTAGAAATGAGGGCTACCATCCGTACGGCGTTCAGAAGACTAAACCAGGTTTCATTGGCAGAGGCATGGGACTGAATTTCCGACGCTGTTGTTAAGCTGTGGGAAGGTCATTCTGTAAGCGAGATTGTTTTTTTTTCTTTGTGAAAACTGACACTTCATAAAAGTTGAAAAATGGGACGACGTATTCGCTAGAACAATATTCTGGGTAGTTTCCGAAATAGTAGAATTTACGTGGTACTATATTTAAGTTTTTCGAGCATCTTCTATTATTCTTCATCTTCCGAAGAGCTGCTCTCGCATTGTGCTAGTAGATATTTTATCGAAATCGCAATTCTTACCAGCACCTGTAAAGTTTCTATTACCTTAGACCGATTTACCGTTCTTGTTCCGAATCAGGTTTGCATTTCAAGCTACCCTCTGATCCTTCCACGCCTGCGAATCTAGAGCCTGTGTCTGAACTTGGACCGTTTTTCAGGTGCCTTTTTTCGTGGCTGTGGACCACGACACCTCTAGTGTCATCGTGGCCATCAGAGGCACAATGAGTCTGAAGGACACCATCACGGACATGACTGCCCAGACCGCCCCTGTGTACGGCGCCCACTGCTCCGAGCCTCACTGCCTGGCACACAAAGGCATGGTGCACGCTGCTGATTTCGTGTACGACAAGCTTAAGGAGACCCAGGTTAGATGAAGGGGGTTATGGGCGTGGTGTGCGGACTTACTGCATGAATAGTTTTGATAGGCTCAGGTGAGGAGAGGTGGCTGCAGACTTGGTGTACGACAAACTTAAATAACTCAGGCTCGCTGTAGTAGGTGTCGGTGTAATGTGCTCTGCACATTTTCTGTGTGATGAAATTTGACCCTTGGAATGGGGGTCTTTATTACCGGTCTCCGGTGTTCAAAAAGTCAACAAGACTCTATACGGACGGTAGAGTAGCAGAACAGGGCAGTCAGAACGAGGGCTTCATTATTAGTTTTAACATTCAGAGGCGTTGTTAAATGTAATTATAAGCGTTACTGTTCAACGATGATGATTTATCTCACTGAAATCGTGGCAAAACACGTTCTGCAAAAATCTCAGTCGATTTCATGTGGTCAACTGTACGAACAAATCTAACGTTTTTTTTAATCTATCAAGCTAAAAATTACTAGTTAAATGTTCGGCATTGATTTCTAATGATCATTTAGAACTGTCTACATTTTCGAAACTCTCGAAGCATAAATTTCAACGTTGCTTCGTGGAAACAATAATGCATTATCAATTTTATGCTGCAGGTTAAATCTCACGTGCAGAACTCTTCCCGTACAAAATGTTCCATTTTTACTCGTACACAACGTGGAAGTGCTTGATTCTAAGGAATGTTGGATCGGAAGAAGATTTATATTTATTCCTACTTGTGAAAACTGACGAAAATTCATAACGAAGACGATTCCCATACACTCCTGCACGTGAGCTCCCTCTGATATTTCGCGATGGAAAGAGAGGAGGAAGAGAAAATCAAGCCTACCCAAGCCAGGAGAATTATAATTGATCGAAGTGTTTTTGAGAATTTCAAACGACTCGGTCAAAAAAGACAATTTGTATTCGAGGCTTAGCTTTCGGCTAAATATATGCTCATGCCGTCCTTCATTAGAGCAATGTAATTCAAAAAGGGAATGAAAATTGTCTTTGAGTCGTTTGAAATTCTCTGCAATGTAATCGCCAACACATTTAATATTTTCCGAAAATGATCTAAGTGTGCGTGGAGTTAATCTGAAATATGAGATCTTTGGGAAATAAAGACTTGAGTAGTCGCGTCCAGTATATGGGAGGTAACAAAATATTGGGCTCTGTTGATATACGTAAAGAACAGTACGGTCACTGGAGGGATGAGTATAAACTGTATGAAAAAAGCTTGTACCGTTACATGTTGCAAGAATGAGGTTTGTAAAATTCATTACCTTGTTGTTTCCTAGTTCCCAATTGAACTTCTATTCGTGTGCTTACCTGAATAGCCAAGA
Source organism: Orchestia grillus (assembly GCA_014899125.1). Classification (NCBI taxonomy): domain Eukaryota; kingdom Metazoa; phylum Arthropoda; class Malacostraca; order Amphipoda; family Talitridae; genus Orchestia; species Orchestia grillus. Next base: position 16,066 of record VOMN01057466.1, on the reverse strand, counting down.
GAAGGAATCCTAGCTTACGCGCTAAAGAGAACAAAGAATAAAAGAGACATTGAATAATCGAGAAGTCAAAACAAGATGTGTCGCAATCGCCATGTGGAGATAACACTGTGCCGTTTACGCATTGGCCATACCAGAATAACTAACGGCTACCTTACGGAGCGACGGCCCCAGCCTTCCAGCGACCAATGTCCCGTCCCTTTAACTGTTAATGGGTATTGACATGATATGATGTCCGCGTGGTTGTTGCATTCTCACGGTCGCTGTCGATTACACATACCGTATGAATGCAACACCGGCCCCCTGGACGGTGACCGTTAACAGTTTAACTGTTAAACATGTTTTAACCGAGTGCCCAAAGCACGCTGGTGCGCGGCGTGCGGTGTTCTCGCACCTCCGCGGCCGCAGCGCTGACGCCAGGCTGGTGGGTGTGCTGGCGGCACCTCAGGACACCCACGGCACGTGGTGGCCTGCGTGCACGGCGTCATGAACTNAAGTTGTGTGAACTCACACTCTAAGTGTTATAGCTGGAGAAAGTATCTCAGTCACGACTAATTTGATTTCTATGGCATTACAAAGTGGAAAATTTTTTGCATTGGTCATGTGTAAAAACTATTTATACACTATTTATGAAAACGTAAAACCTATGTTAGACTTTGTGCTTCGTTTAATAATTTGCATTGTATAATTTATGAAGGGTGAAATACTTTTGTGAATTCGGTGCGGTATGACCTTTGTCGTTTGTCGTTGAGGCACTAGTAACCTTTGTATCACCACTACTACTACTACTCAACAACAAAAACGTATTAGAAGTGTGATGAAATGCGGAACATCGCGAACCGTAGAAATGTAAAGACAATTTTGGACATAAACAGCTTTTGGAAGGAGTGGGATATACTTAGGCCTATGCTATGAAATGCTTGTTAATATTCGTAAATTTACAATTTATGTGTATCGATGCACAGTAAAAATATATTGTCATTGAGTTGTGTAGATGTCGAGACGTAGAATGTGAACGATTTTTTGTGTACGTTTCCCTGAAGCTGAAAATAAGAACAAAAAAGGGAAAAGTTTTCATACGAATTACTGATTGGTGAAGATTATGGACTGAACGATATGTTGGTGGGGGAATTGATTTACAAGTATACTCGAGTCAGAAAAAAACGAAGATCGTATGGGTAAAGCTTGATTGAATCTCATTGTTTGAAGAAGAAATTAGTTGTGCCCTATAGATTGAAAGCAAGTATGCGAGAAAAGATACATTTTTTATTTAATATATGTGCGATTTAGGTCGAGGCAGATGGTATGTATGTCCACATTCCGTGAAAGCAAAACCAAAAATTGCTGAACGCAGAGAAATTTTACAACGGCTACTAGAGAGTGCAGAGTGTGCAGAACAGTGCAGAGTGTGCAGAGCAGTGAGAGCCACGCGGGTTGCGCGATGCTGAAGAAAAATGGGCGATTGTTTGTAAAAATCGTTTGCCGGCAGCCCGTCCTGCCGCGGTCACGTGCTGACTGTACAGTGCAAGGTATTACTGCACACCTGCTGTCCACACCTGTGCATTTGATCCTCTGGGAGCGTGGGATGGGCAGTAGGGATGGGTTAGTTAGGTTTGTCTAGCGCATGCTATGGGGACTGGCGGCCCCAGGGGGGCACTGTTGGGTTACCTCAGCTATAGATAAGCTGTTGGGACTCTTATCACTCGTGCCCACTTTACTTCCTTCCATATTCAGACTTTCTTCACTATTCCTTCTGTCTTTTCTTTCTCTTCTTTCTTAACTCGTTTCTTAACTCGTTTCTGGGCGTGGGGAATACTGTGTGGGAACACACCTTGTGCATAGTATCCCCATTTTCTACAGTCCATGCTAAATGGTCCCTTCTCTTTTGGCGTGACATATTCCGAGACACTAAAGTGCTGCAGTTCATATTGCTACTAATGCGGTGGAAACACCCACAGACACTTGCATCGAAAGTATTTCTTATGTTGAGGTAGAATTATTTAATTCAGTCCACTTTCCTCCAGATCCCGCTTCTCGTGGTGGGCTCTTCTCGAGGTATTGAATGCTTTCATTGTTAATTAAATCTACTTCTCGGTTGCCGTTCGTAGTTTTTTCTGGACTTGTCTTTGCATGAACTTTGCACACGCTGTAGATCTGATGCTGACGCTAACGTCAGCTGTACGTATTAAATGAGCTGGGTGAAGGTCTGTCGTAAATTGACATTCTTAAGTTCGCGTAAATTGCCTGTTGGTAGCCCAGACAGGACGGCTTAGGGAGCACATGCTCGTACAGTGCCAGTGATGGCAGGTTGGGGTCCCAGGTAGGAGTCCCAGGCTTTTTTGTACCTCGCACCGCCCAACGTTCGCTTGTCCGTTGCAGCATGGGGTGTACTGGGGATATTGTAAGCTTCTTCTTCGTCTTCTCAACAAAGCAGAGATTATTTTTTGGCTTGGTTGTGGAGGTAACTGTAGTGTGCACAGTACCGTAGGCTGTTTTATTGTACGGCCAAGTGTAATTATTAGCGTTGTATCTCACGTTAAGACGTTGCAATTTCTGCCGCTGCAGCCAAACATTCTTTATAGTTTAAATCTTGAGTTGACTTCTCAGTCTCAACTTTTTCACCTGGGCGTCTATAATTTTGGCCGGCCAAGCAGAGATATCGCATGGGCGGCCAAAATTATAGATGCCCCGGCCAAAAAGTTCAACTGGATTACGTGTTTTTTTTCAGCGTCTCCATACTCTCATGTTTCGTCAGTAAATCGTGAGGTAGTGAAGACAATAATCTTACTGCATCCTGTATCGTCACCTAGTACACATGGTCCGTGTGTGTGTGTGTATACATTGTAACGTTGCTCTGTATGAATACGTCACGTAAGACGACTGTGCACGGATAGGTTGGTCGCCGCTGAACTAGTGCGCACTGTTTGCAATTCGAGGTATATTTTGAGTTTAGTTCATTATAGAAATGTCTTGTTTCGTTCAATTTGTTCATTCTGTTCAATTCGAGTGTGTCAAATTTATTCAAACTTATAACTGAGGTCTGGAGAACTTCCAGTGGATGTGAAACCATTTTTATCTAATTCTTTCGTAACATCTTATTTTTTATTGAGATGCTGCGACTTCGATTGGGATTGGCTATGCTGTTGCACGTGGATAGACCAGCTGTTGGGCTGAGCTGTTTAATTTATCATTGTATCACTCCCAAGAAGAGAATAAGACGTACAGCTCAGGCACCGTACCTAAGCCTCAGCGTAGGCAGCGCCTTGTCCGAATAAAATGTGCTAGAAATAACATTCTTCTTCCATAGCAAATTGTGAAAAGTACTCGATATCATGATGGTTTGTATGATTGGGAAGCTGAAGAAAGTAACAGATATTCATGCACTGAGAAATATTTCGATGGTGCCTCTTCTGAGAAGTATACCCGGCACTGGCCTGAACTGACTTCACGTGACTTTATGAATGAGGCTATGTATGAATTGTGTGGGTAGGCAGCATTGATGCGCTTTAGGCTACCTCCCCTCTCTGAAGGGAAATGGTGCCCGCAAATTATGTTATCCTGGCATTATTCTCTCTCACTCAGAAATGAACTAGCATCAGAACTAACACCAGTTAAAATGGGATTTTCGGCTGGTGGTGTTATCACGTCCAGCTCATTGGAGCCTCGTGCTTCACGAAGGCTTAGCAGCGAGGCTGCAGACAAGCTCTTCTTCGGAATGAGGAAATTTGTCGATCTCTTCAGAACGTGCTGGAATCAGAATTTGGGAGACTATTTCCGAAATAGTGAATTTTGCCATTTTCTTAGACCAGGCTTGATTATATTAAGCTCAGAATTTTAAAAATCATTTTTGAGATGTTTATCAAGCCCTTCAGTGTAAATGTATTGAAAACATGATGACTTCGTATCAGCGTGTGGAAGTACGAAATAGAGAAGTCAGTACAGATGGCGCTCATAATTGAAGGAGTCTTTGGGTGTCCAATTAACCCTCGAATTGCGAAATTTTTTTGCTATGAGGCTGAATTTAGCCTTTTCGAAAAACTAGCAGCGTCCTTTAAACAGTGGACTGTAAGCTCGTTTTAGTCTACATAAAAGCAAATGGTTTTATGAATACTCTTTAATAGATCACTGAATTTTCATTTTGAATTTGAATTTTCATTGTGAAATTTTCCTATTAGAATCCGTGGTCTCCAGACTTGCGTTCCCATTAGGCGGCGTTCCAGCCAAGATTATTACAGTTCGAATTCGTTTAATCTAAACTTGTATCCTAACTACACTCCGTTCATCTAAGATGATGCAACTGAAAGCGTTGCACCTTGCAGGTGCTGCACCGCCTGCTGGCCAGGTACCCCCAGTACCGCCTGGTGGTCACGGGCCACAGCCTGGGGGCGGGGGCTGCCGTCGTCCTCACTGCCAGACTCAGGCAGGACTGCGACAAGCTGCGCTCTGCTGTCACCACCGCTCCTCATGGTGAGACCCGATTTCTGCTTTGTTTTTCTCTTGTTTGGGTTTTCCAAACCAGCGTAAGTCGTGGTGTTGTGAGACATGATTTCTGCTTGGTTTTTCTCTCGTTTGGGTTTCCCAAATCAGCGGTAGTCGTGATGTGAGACCTAATTTTCGCTTTGTTTTTCTCTTGTTTGGGTTTTCTAAACCAGCGGTAGCTGTGGTGTTGTGAGACATAATTCCCGCATTGTTTTTATCCAGTTCAGATTTTATAACCCAGCGGATTTCTTGTGGTTACTGTAGTGTCCTTGTTAAAACTGCTCTTATTGCTGTGTTCTGTAGTTCAAGTTTCCTTAACTTTAGCACGTAGAGCAACGACAGCTGTCTCTCTCCACAGTCTCTCTCCGTATGCTGTGGTTAGTACGTGGTGGTGCCAGGCCGAGCGCCTCGACAGCCTTGGTCTTTTTGTGTCGAAACTTGAGCCTTACATGGAGTGTTGTAATGCCCAAATAGGGATCATAGCGCATATTTATTTCACTATTTCACCGCGACATACTCGCAAGGCTTAGCTCACATCGAAACGTGTTTATTTGTTGCATCTAAATTGTTTAGGATATCAATTGTGAATCGTGTTGCAATTGCTTATGTATAAGGTAAAATTTGTGACGCGTTATAGGGCTGGCTACTGTAGCTGTTGTAACTCTGTTCTGCTACTACATTATTTTCTTATTTTCCTCTTAATTTTCCATATTCATTTATAGTCTCTGCGGGTAGTCCTTGAAAAATCCTAAAATATCGTCTGGTAGGAGAGGCGTGGTTTTACCATCATTTCAGGAGGTCTAGGATGGGCAATAGGGTTAGATTAGTTTTGTCTATCCTACGTTATGGGGACTGGCGTCCTCAGGAGGGCATTGTTAGTTACCTCAGCTTTAGTGGGACTTCTGTCTTTCATGCCTTCTTCGCTGATTGTTCCTCATTTTTCCTTCCTCTTTCTTTTTAATTTCCCGTTTCTATATGCAGGGAATCTTGTGTGGGAACACACCTGTGTATTGATTCCACGTTCCCTACAGTCAATACTAAATAGTCCATTCTTTTTGATCTCTTGAGATTATCTTTCATGTGGCTAATCATACTAAAATAGTAGTATAAAAATTAAATAACTAATAATATGAACAATAATAATTTTATGTTTAAATTAATTTTGAACGAGAGCTGTAAATTATTTAGTTTCTGCATTTAAGACATAGTTCGTTCACTCACACACACAATAAATTTTCATGAAAATAGTAAAACCAGGGCTGGTTTTCTTACTGTGCACCAACTGTTTACGACCATGAGAAGTACCTTCCGTCTAGAAGTCTTGCCAACCTTGGTGTTTTCTAAGCTGCAGAAATTTATAATAGAGTTTTTTTTTTGGAAAATGAGGAAGTTATATCTCATTCCATCGTACAGGTAACGCTGATGCTGATCGAATCGGAAACGTCGACAATTTTGTGAGCGTCATGAACTCAGAGAGAGGCGGAGTGCAGGAAGAAAGAGCGTCGGGGCTTGACTCAACGACAGGACGCAGTTCGCCTGATCAGAAATGGGAAGACGATAGAGAAGTCCAGAGGACAATGAATGATCCGGTGGTGATGCAGCAAGTCACAGTCATCTCCGCAGTACCTGCTACGAGCGTGTCCGCGTCCATATGCACCAACAAAATATTTTCGACTGCCTTGTCATGCCCTGTTGATATTCTGTGCTTTTCGTTCTCTCCCCCTGGGGGCCTCTGCTCCGAAGAGTTCGCCAGACAAACACTCGACTATGTGATGTCTGTGGTGGTGGGCGATGACCTGGTGCCCCGCCTGAGCATGCACTCCCTGCACAACCTGAGAGCTCAGATCGTCACCGTCCTCGAGCAGAGCCACCAGCCTAAATTCCGACTGCTCGCCCAGGGCTGCTGGTTCATGCTGTTCGGCATCAGTGAAGCGACGCTGCAGAAGCGCTTCACGGACAGCTCCCTCTACCACGGAGGCAACAACGTGCGCCGCAGAAAGCGGAACCGTCGCAAAGGTGAAGCTCACAGTGAGGGCGACGCAGCTGCCAATAGCACCACAGATCGTGTTGTTCAGAACTCCACTATTGAGGGTATCAGGGAAACTGTTCCAAATGACTTCAGAGGAAGTTTGCCCGCTCTGAACAACAGTGAAAATTCCCCTACTTTTGGCCCGAAAAGAAAAGCTCTGAAACCTTCCCAGCCATGTAGTTCTGGGCTTCCTAACACATGCCAGACGGATGACGCCGATACTGGAGATGAAGAAAACGTTGCCTCGGATGGTGAGGACATAGCAGTGGACGGTGGGGATCTGGAAGTCGGTCGCAGCCGAGCAACAGTAATTTCTGGGGCACGCAACAACAGAAGTCAGAGCGTGACGCCCACGTCCTCCTCATCCTCGCAACCCCTGCTGACGTCCACCGCTGGACGACTACGGAATTACGTTAGTTTTTCGTTCCTAAGTATTAAATGAAATGAAAGGGTAGGTGGAGAGAGTGAGGTTAGCACAGTTGTGTGACTACATGGATTGTAGAATGTGTGCGAAACGCGGAAAAGCTCGTGTGGGCCAGTATATGTATCTTTCTCGCGGCTCGCATAGAACTTGAGTTCGAAGAGAAGCGTGGGGATGTGGGGTTAGTGATGTGACCGCGGTAAGCTGAAGAGCGCTGTCTAGCTCAGCGGCTAATAACGCACCGGGTAGGACTTTCGTCCTGGAAACCAAGGACATACTTGGCTTGTGTGACAGATTCAGGTCATATCGTCTCTCCTCCGTGATAATGTAGCGCGAAATTATCATTATTATTAACCCCAAAGCGGTATTTTTAATCGAAAGAATACATGTACAACAAAATTCGGTTAGAGTTCGTCTTTTTCATAAGGCCTTGTAGCTCTTGCTTGTTCATCCCTGTCCCCTTATATTGCTATTCTCCACCCCGCAACTTTTGATGCTTGAGATACAAAACATAGTTCAGGACCAGGCACCAGTGGGGGCTGCACTTGAGAGAATCAGTTCGCAACTTACGAATAAAAAGAAAGATTAGTTTTGAGATTTACTTTCATTTGCATATCGAGCAAATACGAAGCTGGCCCTGACGGTCTGGGATTGGCATCATAGACGATGCTGAGTCAAAACCCCCATTTCATATCGACGGGCATACTTGAAAAGATAGCTTGTATGCAAAATTTGCATCGATACCATCAAATAGCCATCGTGTCCAACCCTACTCTTAATGAAAAGCTCCTCGCTAACGAAATCTTTTCTCTACAGGAGAGTTTGGAGAACGTACGGAGCTCTGGACCTGACACAAGAGGAGCACCGCTGCCCACACACCCATTCGTGCACAGTCCACGGCACACTGAGACGACGCTGTGTCTTCCTGGCCATGTGCTGCATGTCCGCCCTTCCAGCGTCAACACGTCAGATTTTTATATAGTTTCAGTTCTGCAGATTTCCTTCCTTGCGTTCATGCATGACTCACTGTCATAAATTGATCAAGGGTGCAATTGTTTCAAGTACCGGCGCAATCTTTTTTGTATGTGCTAAGTTCTTTTAGTTGGTCAAGATCCATGAACTTGACGTCATCTTTCTTGTTGTTCTATAGAATCTTTTTTGTGTGGCAAGAGAGGTGTCATTTGTTCTGTGTGCATTTTTCTAAGATGCATATTCCAGTTCATTCTTCATCGATAGTAAATTGACGAGAGGATTGTATGATACGAAAAAAGAGGAAAAAGAGAGCATCGTGATATGTGTAGTGAAGCTAATATCTCAGAGTCGACAGACAAACGTGTGCACGGTTTCAAGCAAGCAAGACGACCAGAGTTTTAGTATTATAAGATAGATTATGGAGCTTTTGTCAGTGACGGGACACAGATAACAGAGACAGAGTTGTTTAAAGTGGGAACACACACGCTGTACTGCGAGAGTTGTAAGGGGTTTAGGTTTTGGTGATGATTTAAAACTTATTTGAGTGCATATGGGTGTATTCAAGCTGAGTTAATGGCGTTTTGCTGATGATCAAAGATGTATACAGGGTGACCCACATGAAAGTGTAACGTACTTCGATTTGATATTACTCGAAAACTATCATTCATATTTCAGGTCTGAAAACTAGTTTTTAGAGTATCGTTTTTCTATGAATGCTTAAATTTTCCTCAAATTTCCTTAGACGGTTTTAATTCACTGATGTTTCCAGTGAAGACTATCTAAAATGTGTTGCGCAAGAGTGTTAAAATTATTTCAGATAGTCTCCACTGGACACATCAGTGAATTAATACCGTAATAGGAAATTCAATGAAAATTTCAACGTTGATAGAAGAAAGGTTGTTCTAAAAACTTATTTTTAAAGACCTTAAATATGAACAATGGTTTTTGAGTAATAACGAATCAAAATACGGCATACTTTTTTGTGGGACACCCGGTATTGTAGTCGATTATCCTACTATACATTAACACACAGTTAGTATATTATTATCTAGTAAGATCATTTCAGGTAATTTAGAGAATTTTGTATAGTACGTAGACATGTAAACCGAGATGGCTAAGAGGGAAGAATGACACGTGTTAGAGGTGCGACGCTTGGGAAGTTTGATAGAAGTTGTATTATTTAGTTGAGAGAGAAATGAAGCTATGGGCAAAGTCAGGTGGGTGTTGTGAGCCAGCGGCTAGGTTAGGTGTCTGTAGAGCAGGAGATGGTTTGGGGAAATTACAAGAATGTGCCAGAAATTATACTTGAATAGAGATGAGGTCAAAAGTATACTGAGACTATGTGCTGGTGGTAGACTTGGTGTAAAAGCGAATGAATGATTTGTTAGGTTTTCTTAGCATGAGAAAGCGACGTGTGACTATACCAAACGTACAAGTGTAAGCTACAGACCGAACTTCAACTGTAACGACTGCGTACAGGCCAGAAATGGTCAACATTAACGGGGGGTCTGAATGGTGCCTCTTTTTGGACTCAGCCTCGTCTTTCTCTCCAAAATTGTGGGCGGTTAAGCAAAGAACAGCCGTTAGAACGTATCTGAAATAGACCAACTAAGACCAATAGATTATCCATTTCAGCTGTTAGCTCAAATGGACGACTTTTGACCGTAAAAACGCTGAGATGCAGAACAGAACTATAGGAAGTAGTGCTATCGAGTTAGAATGAGTGATTACTCTTCTTCGCCATCTCCATTCTGTTGAGAACCATGCTCTGAAGTGGCTAATTTCGTTATTATTGCAGCCTCGTCCAAAAAATGACTTATTTTGTTTAGACGACTTTTATTTTCGTTATTATTGCAGCCTCGTCCAAAGAATGACTTTTATTTTGTTTAGATGACTTTTATTTTGTTTAGATGACTTTTATTTTCGTTATTAGTGCAGCCTCGTCCAAAGAATGCCTTTTATTTTGCTTTCCAGCCCGGGTCGGTGGAAGGTGCAGTGGAGCCCCCCGTGCCAGTTCACCACCCTCGTCATATCCCCCCACATGATGCGCCACCACCTCCCCCAGGAGGTCATGAAAGCTATGGACTTCGTTGTCGAGCACAACATGGTACCTGAGAGGTCGTAAATAGCTGTCATACCCTCGTACGTACCGTCACTGCAATATTCGTTTGATGAGTTGATCTTATTTAGGTCATCGTTTTTTCTTCAAATAGGATTTGATTGATCGTTACGGGTTTTGATGACCATCTACGAGTCCTCGAACGTTTGTATTCATTTCTGATAAAAGGTTCAGGGCAAACGTGGAGAGATGGCTGGAGTTTAGACCTTCAATTTCAGTAGTAATGGTGACGACATGGTTGTAACACCTGATGTAGTACATTATGGTTCCCAACCTCCAGTGCCCTACCATGTATCTGGATCATCAACATATCTTTCAATTATTTATTCACCATAGAGCTTCTAGTTCTAGCGTTGGTTAGCGAATACGTTTTTCTTATTGAAGGGGGCCATTCATAGCTATTGGGCTCTTGAAACTCAGAGTAATGTCATCAGTGTGCGAATACCTGTACACTCGGATCACATTTTGGTGTGCCATTGAAGCCTTATGGAGGTGAATGTTACGGACTTGCAATAAACCGTTCACCCGAGCTCGTGTCATCTCGCACGGTCATGGGTCTGTCGGGTGACCTCAATCGAGTCGTGACATCGAACTGAGTCAGATTTGTCGCCAAGACGGGAACAATTCTCCAAAGATTAAAAAACTCCTCGATCAATACGCGCTGCCGAGTTTTAGGGGGAGGGGGCTGAATGCACGAGTTCATGTGGACTTTCATAACAAACACTCTTAAAAGAACTGTTACCTCGCCTTGCTTGATTATAAAATATTTGAAAAAAAATATATATATATATCGTTTTCAATATCGTGAAACTATGGAATAAATAAATATGGTAGTGCTATTTGTTATGGACAATGCAGACACGTTATATGATGTTTGAGTAACTCTCAATGGACCGTGAACCCTTCCAGGTCCTCTGTCATTCCTGGAAGACATACGAAGAAACACAAATTTAGTCTTTAATTCTCATTGTTTAGATCAAGACTAAGGTAAAAATGCATACAAGTACATAAAGTATAAAAAGATATGTTTATGCCATATTTCGTTTATTTTAAAAAGTGAGTTGCTGCTCTTAGAGTTTAACTAGGGTAGCCCTTTATTGCGATGCGCTGCGAAAGTTTGTTCTGATTAGAGCCCGTGTGTCGTGCTTAATTGGGGGAATGTAAATTCGTAGGTGCCCGAATTTGAAAAAAAATGTTGAACTTTGTTATAAAATCGTTGTTGGTTTAAAATAGCTCTTAGATGGTGCAACTAGAACGATACATGAAACCACCGAAACCAGGTTTCAGGAATAGGGAATAGTAATTTTTGAAATGCATAGACTACGAATACACGGTTATTAATTAATATTTTCCATCAAAAGGTAGGTAGACTGTGTTCTAGTTTTAGCGGGCATTAATGAGTTGATTAATTAACCATGAATTATGTTACGAATATTTGTATCGACCTTCCGAGGATATTTAATTAATGATATCACAGTACGCGGACATTTACTTAGAGCGCACCTTTTTCGAGAAGTTGTGAAATTCAAAGTAGAATCATCGTGGAGTAAAAATTTCTTAGCTTGTGAATCTACCACTCCTACTCGCATGCGTACTCCTCCTCCTATATTTGTCGATGCAGGTTATCTGGGGAGTTCAAGTTTGTTTAAATTTACACTGTTGATCCTTAGCTGAACACCAGAGAATTAATATAATAATTAAAAATAATTGTCCTCTTGGTGACTGAGTGGCTGAGGCCTGAACAACCCACACTCGAGAGCGCTAGAATTTGTTCCTCGTGCTGGCTCATCAGTTTATCTGTGAAGAAAACAAATCTTGTGCATTTATTGTAACGACAGAGCTTCGGGAATGAGACTAGTTAGAAGCTCCTTCTGATAGTAATGATTGGTGTTCTGTGTAGAGTAGCGAGCTGAAGAGGTGGATAGTTTTTGAAGAATAGTAGGCGTCTAAGAATAAGGTTTGCTTGTGACGTATGCGGGGTGTTCGAAAACTAATGATAAAAACTTTAACAAAAGAAATAAAAACACAAAAAACTTTTTCATAACTGTGTAAAAATCCAAGCATTCGTTTTCCAGATATCGAATTTCAAAGTTTGGAGTCTACTAAACTATGGTGGTGGGGGAGGGGGGGGGGAGTCATCAGAGGCGTAGATAAATGGTGACAGCTCATTAAATTACATGACTTTTATTACTGGATTGGAATTACAATTACAGTAGTGTTCAGAATGTCCACAAGTTTGGTACCTAGACAAAAGTTATTCCCGGACGCGATAAAACTCTCCTGGATTATCCGCAAAGAGTCCTGAAGCGTCAACCATTCTTTCGACGAGATCCATTTCTGTCTCCACGTAGGTTTCATAAATTTAAGTTTTCATTTAGCGCCTGAGGTGAAAATCTAAAGGAGTTAAATCTGGAGATCTCGCTGGCCATAGTACGGACCCAAAGCATTCTATCCATCTGATGGAAAAAGTACGGTCTAAACAACCTTTACTTAACGATCTCACGAAAACGAATGTTTGGAGTTTTCCTTATTCGTGAAAAAGTCGTTCGTATGGGTTTGTATACCTACTGTCAAAGTTAGTACCAGTACGTATTTTCGAATATCATTCGTAAGAAAAAAAGCTCCTCGATTCTACTTCCGACTCTCCTGGACAAATCGTTTGAGATGAATACTCAGGAGATGAATAATTGCTAAGGGCATCGTTCGCAGTTTGACTACCGTGCCTTTAACTTTTTGGTCTCTAGGAAATTTCTCCTATACGCTCTGATAAGAACCCTTGTACTTGTACCCTTGTAGAGGGTATAGAATGTACGTATTTTATGCTTTCAATTCTATGTCATATTTTCGTTTTGTTAGCTTATTGCCAAGGCTTATTTTTGCAGGCATGCGTGGGCGTGTGAACTTAATGCTGAAACGTTGTTGCTCTAAGCGAATTTTCATGTTATTTTTTGTGTGTTATTCCATGGCACGAAGTGGATGTTCGTGTGTTTTTCATTTTTGTTCACACTTTTCTTGCTTTAGTTACCTTGCATTTTTCCACGCAAGAAAAATTTTGTGGAATTCCTTTCGTTCTCCCTTGTAAGGTTTCTCGTTAACTTCTCTGCTTTAGTTACGCTCGAAATTGACTGACTACTGATGTAGATGCTTGAATGTCGCCTTGTAATTACCGTGTATAGCTTCAGTTCGTTCCGACATGCGTTGGTGTTGATATTAATGTTAAAATTATGCTTCTATGAAAGCTCGTTTGCGTGTCTTCAAAGAAAATGCTTCCAGGTATAGTAGTTGACGACTACAACGATTCCTGGGTCGGGTTGAACTGCGTACAAATTTTTACGTTTTCATATCACGTGTTTATCATTCATTAGTATTTTTGGTCGTTGCGGCAATGCTGACATGAGACCCATCATCATGCAGGTGGTCACGTCCTCAGCTCTCCCTCGTGCACGTTAATGCGAGTTGCAGGAGTGACTCTGTTCTTGATTTGCTTTGCTTTTCACGAAGAAGACATTGGATCCCATTTTCACAGGCACACACCGCGGTGCATTGACCGTTGGCGTTGAGTTCGGAAGATGGTGATCGGTAATGTACGTAAAAAGCAAATTGAGCATTCGGCAACCACTGTCATATTAACAAGACAGTGGCCAGTGAAGTGATGTTACCTAAAAATGTGGATAAATTCAACACTCAATTAGTTTAACACGTTGGCTGCGATATTATTTTCCCAAGGGCAAAACGACCCACCGGTGGCTCGTCTCGCGGTCTATGTGTTAAAGTTATTTCTACCAAGCTGTTTGCTTTGGAGCGAGTAGCTTTCTGTCGAAGAGCGCACTAAGCTCGGCTGGACTGACACTCCGATGTCAGTCCAGGTTGCGGTCTGGTTGGCAGGTACAAATTTGTCTCTGGGAGTGGATAGTGGTTTCTGCCCTCGTGTGCGCCCTGGCTGCTGCTCTATGTAGTATTCATCGTTGACTTTTAACCTCTTTTAATCGCTCTATGGCACCGACGCTTTGTAAGCGTCTCTTGTTCGCATGAACTTTGGTTCATATAAATAGAAAAGTACTCTGGAAAGTAGTTTTATATAAAAAAGCATAGGCCCACCTCAGACCCATTGTCCTCACGAATTCGCACTTCTGAAACGTGAGATCGTTCGAAGTAACAACCTTAGCTCAGTGAAAAGGACTCCTATCCTAGAGTAGGGCGTTTGAGCTCAAGTGTGGGTATCGGTTTTCATTTGGTGTTGTTGATTGTTGTCTCTTTTTCAGCGTCTGTATCATAACTGTGCGTCTGCCTCTCACTCAACTGTGTATCGCTCTTACCTTATCGCTGTGTATCGCTCTCTGGACTTCCATTTACCTCACACTGGCGATTTGCGTTGACTAAGCTTAGCCAACAATGCGTGTGCTGAGTAATATATTAGTGCGTTAAATTATACTTCCGTGATGATTCCAAAGCACAAAATCCTCCTACGCCTTCTGTCGTGACGTGAACATCGGCGCTCAGCTCTGACACTGCGTAGTGAAGAGGAAGGCGTCGGGTGCCCGACGCTGCGTTGATGTTCACGTCGTCCTGCACCACAAATATAAGGGTCTTGCCGCCCCTGCGCGGGGTGCTGGAGGCAGTGAGTGAAGCTTGTTGAGCCGCTAGAGCAGACCTGCTGTGGTGAAATGGTGCTTCATAGATTATTTGAACTTTGGATACAAATTTGTAGGATGTGTTGATCCACAGAATTTGGGATTACGTTAATGAAACGGGAATGCAAACCCTGCAATTATGTCAATATTCTAGTGAGAAAGGCATGCAGGTATGGAAAGAATGCTTACTTTTGGTATGTATTTAATTATTGTTATTCTCTACTTCACTTCAATTATTGTATTTTTATGTTCAACGAGCACGCTTGGAGTAAAAAGCTTGAGGCCGAAATAGTCAATTGAGTTAAGAAACAGGGTTCCAATAATTTTCAACCTTTATAGGTTATAGGAATTGTTTTAGCATTTATTTATGAAAAAGTGCTTAATATTGTTACCAGTGCACCATCCGAATGAGGAGTCAATGGACATATTGTCTATAATGCAACTGTTTATGGCAGCCGTTGCTCAGTAACAGGGCACTTGTCTCGTAAACCAGAAGTCGAGATTTCGATGTTCTCGGGTGCTAGGAGATTAGGGAGCTCCGTAGCGCAAGTGGTAGCGTGCTTGTCTCCTGGTCTGGAGGTCCCGGTTTTGATTCCTTTGACGAAGTTTTATTTCGGGAAAGGGAAGTTTAACTCGATATTTGGAAAAGGTAGCACACCAGTGTGGCGTGGGACTAGGTGCCTGAACTTATTCGCGGATATCCGAAGTATATGTCTTTGCTAGTTCTCAAGTTCTGTATTTTGACGCTTGTATTATGGATTTATTCTCAACTCTGACTCAGTTGCGGCAGTCAGACCATGCCCCAAGACCTGCTTGCTTGGCTGTTTCCCACGCCTCCGATACTATGAATTCATGTCCTTTTCCCCTGAAATTTTGCCTCTCTTTTTCTTGCTATGGCTAGCGCTGCCGCCCTTACGGCCGTGGTGCACTCAACATTTATCACTAGACTTAGAATTCCTTCATAACTTCAGGCTTTTTATCCACCAGGATTTCTATCATCGAACGCTTCTTTCTATGCACTTTGAAGCTATCGTTTTGTATTGTTTTCAGCGCGTGTGTTGTTGTATTGATGACTCTCTGGTATTATTTTTTTGCTCTCTTGTGGATCATAATTCTGTTATCCTGAGAAAATGTACTTATATATTATCCTATGTAGTCATGTAAGTAATGTTAATGAGTCCCCTGAGACGCAAAGAAAGATGGTGCTTTCTGTGAGTTAGAAACTTGTTCACTACTTTATGATATTATAGTTGAAATTCTATATATCTTCCTCTAATGTTCAACTAAATATCAAGTTTGAAATTATTGTCTAGGATAAATAATATCATGTATTTAAAATGACGCCTTTCACGAGATATCTATAGTTTTTTAATTTGAGGACCGTGGCTCAAATGTTATTTTTTAAATGGGAATGGTTC
>VOMN01057445.1:0-37134 GCA_014899125.1 Orchestia grillus | reverse complement strand
TTTAGTTCCTCTATTTTGTCCTTAATGCAAGACAGTACAGGATCAAAGTTCCGCACTTCACACGAGGAAGGTCTGTAGATTAAGACGAGGGCGAGTCTCAGGTGGTTATACTGTTCTATGGATTTTAAAAAACATAGAATTCATGAAGTTCTGAAAAATTCTAGTTTTATTGGAAGTATTTATACCTTAGACACACAGTCTAGCGTAAGAGCCACGTGACATACAACTACTGTGAATATGAGTATTCTGCTTAATAATTTTCCGGAATTATTGATCCCAAGATTTGGTGTTGTTGAATGGCCAACTAGGCCCCCAGACCTATCATCTTTGGATTATTTCCTTTGGGAATACCTAAAGAAAGATTTTTCCGTGACAAAGTATTAAATCTACACCAACTCTAGGCATCCATGGGGGAAGAAATCCGATGAATTGGACCTGGTCTCACCAGCGCCTGAGCCTGAATAATCGTGCCAATTTTGTCTGCTCTCAGGGGGTGGCACGCAAAGAATATTATATTCAAAAAGTAATGAGATTAAAACCAGTATTTTCTAGGATTTCATGAATACTTAGTTTTTTAAATCCATTCAATAGTATAGAAGTTATCAAATATTCTTTTAGGGCTCATATTTAAAAATCCCCCTGAATAACAAGTGTAAATTTTCTAAATGAACTTCTATCAGAATTTTAAGTTATGTTTTCTTTTGCAGGGCTTGATGCTTCTCCTGCAAAACCTACCAACGAGCAACTGGACTGACAATGAAATAAGTCTTGTAGTGGCAGAAGCGTTCAAGTTGAAATACATGTTTGCTGATGCCCCGAAGCACTTACTCAATCAGCAGCAGCCGCAGCTGCCTCAGCACCATTTGTACAACAAGTGACGTACTCTAGGAGGTTGTGTGAGGCAGAAGGCATGAGCTGAAGCAGATCCGATCAGCTTCTTGTGTTCTTCCTATCACACAAGTTGATGCTCTGGCTACTGAAGCATCGTCTTCATCTTCATCAGCTATCGGTTCACTATCCCTTTTTCTTTTGATCAGTCTTACATGGATAATTTCTTGCTAATCAGTTAAAATTTGGCTTATTTTTGTGTATTTAGATTCTTCTATTACAGAGATAAATTTCTAAATCTTACTAATTACTTGAATTTGGACATTAGGCTCCTTGTGTATTTCGATCAGAATGCCCGTTCGAATATATTATTGAACGTAACTTTTTCGTTTTAGTCCCTTCAGTTTACTGTACGTACTCATAAATGTTGTGGTGTCAATGTAAAACGGGTGCTTGTGAATGAAGTGGTTTTCTGTGCGGCTTTCATGATGTTCTATTTTTAGCGTCAGCCTTGTGTGCAGTGTACTTCACGGGGAAGTGAACTTGAATTTTTTGAGTTTGAGGCAAATAATGTGATGTGTAATTTATATTTCTACAAAAAGTTTTATTTTGTGAAATATAGATTCGTTAAAATGCATGTTTTCTCTTACTACTTCGTATACTGATTTTAGCGAAACAGATTAAAAATAGTTTTACGCTCTCAAGCGGAAGCAAAAAGTTCCAAGCTCATTTAAATCCAAAAACTCAAGCAATTGTACCGAGACATGATAACAATTAGCATTACAAATTTAAATTACACGACTTAGCTCATAATTCAAGATTTTATTAATCTCTTGCCTCACATGTTCACCGTTTCCATTCGAGCTAAATTACAATCCTTGTTTCATTGCCATAAGTGATTACAATTAACTGCTAATTATTGTTGTGCAACTCAACTTTATGGGAGACTACTAGGTCTTTGATTAAACCTTCCCTGGCGAAGGAGTTTCCTTTTAGAATGACTATGGGAAATCTCATGCTAGTGAACATCAGTAGCAGTCAATTCAACCAAACGGTGAACCATAAACTTTGAATCCTATAAGGTGCTGCTAGCACCTATTCGCCACATTGTCTCAAAGGGTAAACTCATTTCATGAATAATGCTGTAGCTTCATTTTGCCGATTCGAGTTGATGCTGCAGTTGAATCCGAATTATACATTAGATCCTATTTCCTTTACTGATATTTGTAATCTTAAAGGAACATTTTTTTACTCATATGAATGTATGAGCATTTTTCCGATTGGGTTTGCCATAATCAACCAAGCCTCAGTATCATCTATCTTCTCTAATAATAAACGGGAATGTGCGAACAGCTTCGGAGAAGTCTTGTGTAGCATGGCTACGGTTGTTTTTTGGTGTTATTGGCATGACGTTGTGAGCAGTCACACATGTCATGCGTCGTGCACAGATGACAGGCTATAAACGGAACATATGTAAATTATAAGAGGTATTTACGAGCTAATTATATGGACTCCAGAGAGTGGCAAAGAGACGTGAGCTAGGGTTGATACTGTTAAGCTACCTCAGCTTTAGCTATCGGGACTTCTATCTTTCGTGCCCACTTTGCGTCTTTCTATTTTCATGTCTTCTTCGTTGATGTCTCTTTATTCTTTCTTTTTCTTCCTTCCTCTCCCATCTTAACTTACCGTTTCTATGCGCAAGGGATCTTGTGTTGGAACACAGCTTGTGCATAGATTCCCTGTTCTCCACAATCCGTACTAAATGGTCCTTTCCTTTTCGGTACGAATTAGTATGGGTTACTAAATCGCTGTTATCCTTACTAGTACTACTAGTACTACGAGGGTTGATTGTGGGTTGTCCATGCATGCGAAAGGCTTCAGACTTGTTTTCAAAACTGAATGTTTTGTGTGTTAATTCTATACGTAGCCTCTGTGGTATGAAACCCCACGTGTTATACCTCACATTAATAACGTGGAACGTGAGGGACCTTAGCGTAACGTGGCGTCCGCTGATTGTACGGTGAGAGCGTCCGCTTACGGTGAGAGCATTGAGATAATATGGTTTAGTCAAGGCAGTAATAGCTAATTACCACGCTTAATATTAAACCGACGTCAATGTAAGGTATAACCTTAACATACGCCTAAAAGGAGCGGACGAAGCCTTCGAAGATCTCCGTGGGACCGAATGTTGGTGTCCGACTGAGGGGAACTTATAAGCTAGTAATTGAAATAAAACTAAATAAAACCTAAATTATATTATCTTGTAAAGTTTATTAGTTGAATAACGTCGTTGGTGAATAAAATTGTGTTTAATATATCTTAACCTATGTTTCCATAGAAAATTAGCATATCTTTTTGGATAAACCCCAGGTTTACTTATAAAATTGAGCTTATTGTGTAGGAGACACGTTGATTCTGATATATGCAAGGCTTTTTGCTTGGTCTGAGGTGCATCTGTCAATGAAAGAATGAAAATGTATGTATCTATCGGTTTAATTAGATACTTTTGGTTTAAAATAAAGGTAATATAGCATAGTGGCTCTAGAATTTAGTGTTCTTTAGGGTTCATTGCATTTGTGTTTGCTGCTTCGGATCAGGTTTTCTGTATCTATTTGTGTTTGGTCTATCTGAAGATGAAACGCGTTTCATGAATCAATCCTTTAATTTTTCAAAGAAATGACGGCTAAGGTCAAGCTTTGGGTTTTGTTTTAAGGTACTAGATATATAGATGAGGGAAGTAACCTGTAGGCGACCGAAATGTCCAGCGTTTCTGTAACACCTATGATGTGATCGGATATAAAAAGAAAATCACATTTACGGTGGAACAACGCATTTGACTGCTCTCTGAAACATTGGAAGCCATCAATAGTCCGAAGAACGGAAAAGTAATATACAGTAAGAATAGAAGGAAGAGAAGAGAAGTTCCGTGCAAAAGTGAAAGCGAGTTAACATTTTATATAAGAAAGTATGAGTGGGGACTACCATTTGAACTTTTGGTGGAAATAATTCAATTTCATTCTCAGGGAGACTTATTTGGACTGAACACATCGATTTACTGTGCGCGTGTCATGCTAGTCTGTGTACGGGCAGCACAGTTCTTAGTTGAGGGAGTGACAATGTAACCGGCCTTAATTAGTAGTCACGCTTGAACTAATGGGATTTTATTTTTTTCGTTTATATTTTGACGCTAGAGTCCGGCAGTCTAATGAATTTTCTTTCGCAGTTAAGTAGTTTTTTCACACTTATTTGATGAAATTGTCCATGTATCATTTCGTTGAACTCGAGTGCTCGTCACATATTTTTGCAATTTTTATGGGATGTTTCTTTCTTATATGCCTGAGAAGCACTTCATTCGAGGTTCCGTTACTGTTTACTTAGGTAGTGATCATCGTGGTGATCATAGTTGTTCGAGATGGTCATGGGGATTTGTGATCCGGGTGACCATGAGCAAGAAATACTCCTTATCACTTCGCAATGCGAATTTAATTCGATCGTTGACCGAGTTCGTCTTGTGAAGAGCTCGTCTATCGAATCAGTGTTTGCTACTGAAATTCATTGAAATGTAATTAATCAATTTCAGTCAAAAGAAATCATTTTTCTTTTGGCGTGAAAAGGACTAAAGGGTAGATCATACACGTGTTCCCGTTCAAATGGTATGATATCCGAGTATGCGCTTAACCAACTTTTGTTTCTTGAGTATTGAAATTTATTATTCAGCTTTGTTTAGTATTTTCATCAGCATATTTCTAGCTGAAGGTACGTTCGAGTGTTTGGCTACCACAATTGTTTAGCACAAAATGATCGCAAAGAACTATCTTGATACCTTCAAGAGATGAAAAACAACTGAGAAAATGCATCTTAAGTTTGAAGGCTTATTGTACGGCGTATTTCCCATCGCTTTGAGCGACCCAAATACTCAGAAGCCACCGCACGTCTGGCGAGAGACTCGCCTGTACTAGGAGATGTTCGTGCTGCCGGGATCTGCTCATATTATATTAATAATAATGATAATAATAGATTTATTATTGTTATTATTGTGCTGATTATGATGGGTATAATTAATAATAATGTAATAGTTAATGACGTTGATAGTGGTAATAATTTTCACATATACAGGTGGCGTTCAGAAATGCATGTCCCAATTATCTTATTGTTAGATTTTGTAGCTTTTGTTTCTCTTTGCACTGACCTATCACGGGACTAAGAGATATTAGTAATTGCTTTTGGTAAGCATCTACTAAATTTTTTTGAGTCTTTCTAGTAAATCACTTTACCTAATTTGTGCAAAGCGAACATTATTGGTTTCTTACTAATGTCATCAGGACTTGAAAGAAAACCGTGAAGGGTTTTTCCCATTTCTTTAACATTTGAGTATTAGTTAACTTTGAGTGTTGTTGTTGTTCTTTTTTATCCTCATATCCCCTTCCATAAGAATCGAAATTGTTACGAGGCTCTTGTTCTGCTCGGGACAGATATTTTCACTACCTAAGGCTTGACCTGTTTCTATATATTCAAATTTAAAAACTCTTAATGTGGGATGAATAATTGTTATGGGATATTTCGTAACACGTTTTAAACTGCCTGTCCTTTCTTGTACACTCATTTCCATTCTAAAAACTTGATGCTGATTGTATTTGTTCCCTCGGAATTACCACGATTTACTTCACCTAAAACAAGCCTAGTTTATTAAAGAACTTATCTTCATCTGGTATTTTCCACGTATGAGTTTGAGTTTTTCACTTTTAATGACTAATTCATGTTTTTCAATATGATTAACTTCTGGTTTTAAGATCTTGTTCTTTATGTTAAACTTCGCTTAGGCCGTTTTCATTTTCTGTGGTTATTACTGCGTGTTTTGTTCTGATTTCTTTTTTGCGAGTTAACTGCGAGTTATCATGAGCTTTATCTTGTATGACTTCCTCTGATATGCATTAGTAGTTGTGTAAATTATGATCTGTGTCTCTAGCGAAGAATAAGTATTCCCTAACTATGTAAGAAACTTGGACTGCGGTTGCGTTTGAGTGTACATTATGGTACATATGTTTACTTCTTCGAATGTAACGAATCCGTTTTCTTATCTGTTGTCAGCATATCTTGTTCCTTGTACTGACAGTCAATATTTTTGAATATCTGCCAAGGTTCATTTCAATGTTATTAACGAAGGTAACATCTATTTGCTAAGCAATGTCCATCCTAATTTTGATACGTGTTAGAGGCTTAGATTTTATATTACGCTCATTGAGTACGTTTGCATAGCTGACGATAAGAGTATTGTAATGGGAACTTTGGAAATGCTTTCAGTTATTCCAATAAATTTCGTAAGATAACTTCGTTTTACATATCCTCATTTGGGTCTGTCGGTTACACTTACCTCACTGTTACAACACACATGCAAGATAATTGTTTCCGAACCTACGATACAACGATTGTTTTCAGAAAGACACCTGGAACTAACGAAAATTCTTAATAATTTGTATTGTCGGCCGAAACGGCTTAAAAATTGTTTAACATTAAAAATCATGTGCTAAACTGGCGGGCATCTCAGCGTAAGTTATGGAAACCTATCTCTATATTTCAATGACCTCTGCCAGCAGTAAGTAATGCATTTGGTAGCGGTTTTCGGCCAAGCAGCAGGTCACGCGGTAATCTGACGATACTACGAGGGGAAATAAATTTTTTTTTACTAATATCGTAAGCTAATTAGTAGGGCACTTTTGAGCCGGGCAGGAAGAACAGTAAACCAACAAACGTGCAACAATGAGACAGTGAGAATCGCATTAATTATTTACTTAGTCGTATTGACCAGAGAGCGAACGAGCTTGAAGAACTAATTCGTTTAATAGTCTAGTATTCAACTGATTTAACTCCGCTTATACTTCCCAGCCTCTCGCGTATTTGCACACTGCAAAGACTCCCCTGCAGTAGCTGTCTGACCGACTCAAACGAGCTGCTCCAGGCGGCCTATCGCAGTATTCTAATAGAGATTAGCTATTTTATACCCAGCTCGCAGTTCAGCGAATTTCCATGTCCTTCCAGCTCATTCGCTTAACTTAAGATCAATAACGGGGTACCTAGCCTGACCCTTGAGTTATGAAAACCAACCAAGCTCTGGCTCTGTCTTTCCCACACTGACTGTCTGCAAAAACTCCCTCATTTACTCTGTCTCTCCAGTGATGCCAAACGTTTCGTGCCACATCGAAACCCGTTCTCACGACCTGCAGTTCGGTATGTGGCCTCTCTCCAAATTCTAGTGCTTGGAATTTTCCATCATTGGCGTAAGCTAGAGATGTATTACATAACTTTGCGCTTCACACTCATGCAGAAGCTCAGCTCAAGAATGCAGTCGGCGCTTACGGTCACTGCCTACGTTTAGAATGCGCATAGCGTCTCACACACCTCTCGCATTCCGATGTACAAGCACAGACATAGCCTGCTATGAACCTGTCTACATATTTTCAATGAACACCTACTTTATACATTAGCGTCATAAATATCATGTATCATACGAGGATTATGAGACAAGGCATACTATTCAAAAGGTTTGGAATACAACGTTATGCTTAAATAAGCTCCCTGTATAATTAATTTGTTACCTGTTGCAAATATTGCGTAGGACCTCCACGGGCCAGAATAAAGGCGGTGATTCGGTGTGGCATTGAGTTTACAAGTGTTCTATTGTACACCCTGATTTTAAACCCCTTCTAGCCTTAGGTTAGGGGTTTCCTCTAACACGCTGTCATTAACAAGAATAGGCTATAAACAATAGGGTTAGGTTAGTTAGGTTCGTCTATCTAATGATATGGACACTAGAACTCCAGGGGAGCACCGTTACGCTTCCTCAGCTATAAATAGGCCTTCAGGACTTAGGATTTATGCCCCCTTTGCTGCTTTCCATTTTCATCCTTTCTTCACTGATTATTCTTTATCTTTTCTTTGTCTTTTTTCTTAATTTGGGGTTTCTGTTGCGCAGGGGATCTTGCGTGTGAACACACCTTGTTCATAGACCCTGTTCTCTTAAGTTTTTACTAAATGGTCCCTACTCTTTCGGGGCGAGATAGTTTGAGTTACTGAACCGCTGCTATCCTTACCACCACTACTACTAAACCACTCTAGCATCAACTGATCTCGTAGTGCGGTCACAGTACGTGGACGATCTACTCGACATCCAACTTGCCGTATCATGTTTTGGGGACTCAGCTCGCCAATCTAAATAACTAACATATTCTGAATGACTCATGCCTATTAATGACAGTTCAAGCCCGATGCCGTGTCAGTTATCATAATTAAAGATACGACTACCAACATGCGTTGCTTCATTCACATATTGTGTAAATGATAATTCTTCGTTATTTAGCAGATAAATGTGGCTATGCTGATTCAGTTTGACGGATAAATAACTTGAGGGCAAAGGACCCTCTGCTGTGTTGTTGAAATAGTTCCAGAATGTGACATACCATCCTCTTTGTATTGATATCGTCGTATTATAAAAAGGGAATTTCATGCGAGAAAATAATATACATGCTTATACCTCGCGTCCCCTCAGGGGACATAGGATAGACCATAGGCAATAGAGGTAGGTTAGTTAGGTTTGTCTATNTTCTTCGCTATTTCTTATTTGTCTTTTCTTCTTCTTCCTTCTTAACTAGCTGTTTCTATGCGCAGGGGATCTTGTATGGGAACACACCTTGTGCATAGATCCCCCCTATCTCCTAAGTCCATACTAAATGGTCCCTACTCTTTTGGCGCGAGAAGGTCTGAGTTACTGAAACGCTGCTATCTTTACCACTGCTACTACTACTACTAAAACAAATCCAGGGTCCAATGCTGTTTTACAGCTCTTAGTTCAGCTGTTACACGCTGTAGCTCTATTCGCCCACTTTCATTTTCTCAATAAATAATTTAGGAGCACACTAACCTGTTAAAGCCACTTTTCGCACGTACCATCAGTGTTTGAGAAACTATCACGGCTGCTCATCAAACGTTCTCTGCTTCATACGATTCGTTTTATGGACAAATTCTTCCGTCCGGCAACGAAGCAGACCAACCCTGTTGGAATTACTGAAATGATGTAATGAAAATTACATTTAAATTCGATGACTCTTAATCATCTTTCCCACAGAGCGTCTCTAAGTCTGTTTTGCAAGCCTCTCCGAAGTACCCCTCACCTGTAAGGAAGAAATTCCATGCAGGAAGAAAAATGAGTTCCCGAAGAAGGAAAACAACGTACTTTTCCAGGCATGTTTACTTGAAAAAATTTGCAGCATCGCTTGAACATCCAGCAACACACTTCCGAAAAGCAGAATTAACATTGGCGTCGTCCGTTTCTCCAAAACAATTTCGATTGATTTATTAATATCCTTGCACAAACAGATTGGTCCTTGATCATAGACCAGCATTGGTATCATCACTCAATATTGTTCCTTGAAAAAAAAAAGCAATGCACTGGAGGTTGTTTAACGTCCTATTCTCCCCAGTCTAGCCCAACTATTTTACGTCTTTGTGCTCAAACCCAAAATTGACAACCTAGCCCAGTTGAGCGTGTCAGCACCCATACAACATTCGACGAGCTCATTGGGAAGCACAACCCTACTGTAAGAATCAGAGCAGGCTAATCAATATGCTGATATATTCCGTATGTTCTAGTCGCGAAAACCACACCAAGGTGAAACATTCTTTGACTGCATTAACAAATAAACATCAATAGCCCGCAAGACTGACAACAATATTGCCAAGTGTCAATATGGAACAGGTGCATGTAACTGACTTCAAAAAGTAACGCTGACGCAAAGCAAAGCAAATGAAAGGAGACTGTACACGGTTCGACTGAAGCGAGCAAAACGAATAGGCAACAAGCAACATCAACATAAGTTCCTTATGAGTATTAATACTGAAAATAACTAAGTAATACATACATTATCGTGTATAGAGCCTTCTGTAAAATAAAAGGTACAACGCATCACACACAGGCCACTAAATATAGCCATAAAAGAAGCAAAGACATTTTTACACATAGGATACTTTACAATAATTGAGAAATACTGTCCGACCCTGGCGCACGTCAGGGAAGACGTTGTGTGGGCAAACAACAAATCTCTGAACACTTCACTAAATTTTTATCTTAATTCACACGTTACCTGCGTTAGGGTGCTTCATAGTTACGTTGTTCCGTAGTCAGGTTACAAAATCCCGAATTTGAATTCGGAAAAACTCGCATGTTTCGAAGTTAAACGTGCTTCCTTCATGTTTGCAATCACCCTTTACGCACACTGTGGTTTTAATTGTTTTAACAATTCAAACATGAGGATTTTCTTTAAACGCGAGTTAAACATGAGTGTTTGCACAAAAGCAAATCATTACGCAACATTGGAATGAATTGTTGCATTGGTACACCCGTGGCCCAGTACGCGGGGAACGTGTTAATAAAAAGAATGCCCAAGAAAAAATAAAACGTGAACCCAACGAAGCAAGAGCGAATCCTAACGCACATTGACCGACGTAACCTCGAGTACTTCCTTTATATCGAAATGGTGACGCATTACAATCAACTATGACTTCATAGGAGAGCAAAAACACAAATGCAGAGGTAGCCTCAAAAATATAACCTAACAACACATGAACTGAGAAAGAGACAGAAAGACGGTAGCAGACAACACACATTGCGAGCAGGTGATCAAGCTCTCAATACTGACGTCACAGGAACGAAGTCATGGCGACAATGTTACTAACCCCGGCGAAGTCACACGAGGGGATGACCACTTCTCAGAAAATTAGTGGAATGAACGGCATTATTTGTACGTACAAGCCAGCGATATGGCCAGGTTTTTGAGCAAACTTTTTGTCGTGATGCGACCGACACTCAGGAGGGACAAAAACCAGATCTCAGAAAACCATAGACTGTGTTACGCGACCACGCAATGGATCTGCGACGGCATGCATGAAGACAACCCAACCATCTCCTTAGCTATCAAAAATCTACATAATTCGACGGTTTGCTCTCAGCCAACAAACGACGAGAGACGAACGATTGAGTGAGGGTGACAGGCCGAGACCTAACTTGACATCGACTGCTAATCCCTGCAGGAGCCAACACAGGATGACTTAAACACTAGGAACTTCACAACCATAATCATGGAATGCCATCAAAATAGCCCAAACTTAACTAAAAATAACAGTAGCACTGCGTTATTAAGTAAATAAACCTTTCCATAACCAAACGATGATAAAAAAGCGGTTATGTTTAGAATATTCCAACGATGTTAAGGCAGTGTAATACACGTGGCATACACACACACACTGACCACAGAGGGTCGTTGTACCGCAGTTGCAAAATGGCAACCAACAACTAAGGCAAGACATGAAACAAATGATGCATTAGATATCGAAAGATGAAAAGGAATCTTAAAATTAGAAGAATAGTTTAACGAGTTTCACATAAAAGAAACTAAGCTAAGGAACGGCATATAAATATATTTTCGAGAACACACTTCGAAATACTTCACAATATGGAATGAATCAGTCAAACGTCAATCCGAGAAAATGACGCCAAATCACCCGTTATCTTCTGGCCAGACTCAGACTGCAAGACGCATTTGCGCAAATCAATAAAAAGTGAAAAAATCGCGCACAATGCCGAATTAATCAAACCAGACCTGATTGGACGGGAACAGAAAGAAAATCGGTGGACACGTTTTTCGAAAGACATACCTTCCTGATGTATCCATAAATATAACTTATTTTGGTAGCTGAAGTAGAAATTTTAGTGCAATTCAGCACACATAGCAAGTACTCGCATATGATCGAGCTTAAGAAGTGCGCACTACAAGATGTCAAACGAGGGTCAGTCGACGCCCGTTGATCAACCCTCGCGGTAACCAAGATACTCCGTGCATCGCTGTAGAAATTCATTCTCATGTCCGGATAATATTGACGTCTTTTTCATAAAAGCATTCACAGATTCCATGTTGAAAACTTTCATCAGCGGACGCACCTTGTCATTGAAAACGAGAATCTCATTCCGCTGTTGGCAAGCAAGTGGGGGGACACGAAGTGAGAACTTGTCATTTAACTCGTACACTTTAACTCATTTAAAGTCATTTAACTCATTACACTCGTACACTAACGGACGTACACACGGTGAAATGCATCATATGATGCGAAGTTTACAATGAAACTTGACAACCTGTTCCGCATTTTGCTCCTGTTTTGAAGTGACGTTTAGCGACACAAGATCGCGCAAATCCTTGTCACTTCCATATTCATGGTGCTCCTCAAGGAGGACCAATCTCATAGTAACTACATTATCCCCATGCTCTACCCAGTCGCACTAGCACGGAATTTTTTTCCACCCATAGTGTGCATCCGAGGCGTGACTGCCGAAACAGAAAAAAAGCAGCCCTAATTTCAAAACATGAGTGAAATATTGCGGCAGGGTCACTCCAGATACCGATAGAACGACAGCGTCGCTTCAGGCAGCGATGAAGTTGACAGCGTCGCTTCAGGCAGCGGTGAAGTTGACAGCGTCGCTTCAGACAGCGATGAAGTTGACAGCGTCGCTTCAGGCAGCGATGAAGTTGACAGCGTCGCTTCAGGCAGCGATAGAGTTGGCAAGTCGAGCGATGGGCATTCTGACATAGACGTGGGAGGAGTGGTGGCCAGGACTGGTGGTGAGTAGCACCTCCTGACCCGAGTTGAGCTTGAGCGGCTTCTGCAGATGGTGCTCGATGAGCTCATCCACAGACTTGAAAACCTGAGCACACCACACTTGTAGTTAGGGTCATCTTAAAACAAACGAGCTACAGAAACGTAAGTTTTATCCTATCGTGCGCCACATTTCTGCAAATTGAAGTCAAGTGAATACTCACAAGATAAAGGTTCAAATTGTAAAATTTACTTCAATTGCAAAGCGAGGGAAATAGCTAACTCTTGATACTATCACGCAGCAAAGGAAAGAACAGATACTTTACTCTAGGCGACTGCGTCAGAAATTCTCAAATATCCTCCACTGCAACACCCGGCAAAAATTATGACTTTTCTCACATTGATGTAGCCTTCTCAAACCTAATAATGTTGTGGCAAATTTGATTTTTGACAAAGATGCCGGAGTAAAAACTGGGTAATAATTTTAAATCTGCTTGCTATCAGGCAAATGTCTAAAAAAACGAATTTGATTTTGAAATTTCATGCACCGCTGAATTGAAAACCGAAAATGATTTGTCCTAGCTATCACGTTCAACAAACAGTAAAACTGAATACATCTGTACTAAGTATAGTAATTCTGTAACCGTTCAAATAGTCACCGAAGCTGCTAGGAATTGTTCTCATAACTTTATTGGTCTCTCAGCTGTACATCAAAATAAATTTCAATCAAACATGATTATTCAATTTAGATCACCGGCTTCCTAACGAAACAAACAGAACAATTTTCATCCAAGGTGACATCGTCGTTGAGCCGCGGAGCGTTCTCGCATCGAAAACAACCGCAACGACGGACTTTTACACAGACAAAACCCTTTGAGGCCGGGCATATAAATGGATTTCCAAATTTGCTCACAATTTGATACATTAAACGTAGCAAGTTATAAACACAAATTAAGACTGTAGTGCTCCTGCAGAGGACTCGAGGGGTTAAGACCAATGAGCGTAGGTCAGTATTGTGATAGTGCGTTTCTTTCAAGTTTTAAAAGAAAAAGCTTGAGTAAACCTACGGGTAAATAGTTCATTGAAACGCACACGAACTAAAATACTCCCAAAAATACAACTACCACACACAACTGCAACGTATACAGTTAGAAGCTGACCACTTCGTTGTGCTTCTCGGCACCGAGAGCGAAGAGACGGTCCGGCCGCTGCCTGATGAAGATGTTGGAGCAGGCGCCTCTGCACACCACCACCAGCGTCAGCGGGTGCTCCGTCGATGACGGCCTCACCACGAACATACCATCGCTCGGGTCTGCCAACACACACATTAGATTATTAGATAAATCTATACACATTACACGTAATCCAAGGAGAGCGAAGTGAACGGACCATCAAGTGTGGTAGACTATGGAAAACGAGAAATCTGTGCACAAAGCTGTGTTGCTAAACAGGATCTCCTGCGTATAGAAACAGGAAGAAAAGAATTAAGAGGAAGAAAAGACGAAGAAGAGATAGGGAAAGTTTGAAAATTGAAATAGCAATGTAGGCGCGAAAGATAGAAGTCCCGAAGGTCCACCTACAGCTGAATTAGCCAAACAGTGTCCCCTGGGGACGTGAGTCTCCATATCATACGATAAACAAACTTAGCTCTATTGCTTACCATACCCACCCTCAGAGGCTCCCAACACACAAGGCTTGCGGCACCGCCCCACCATTCTGACAGCAATAGTGCAAACTTGTGAGGAATACCCGCGATACTTAAACGGTTTAACCCTATAAATCAATTTATTTTTTGAATGAACAACGTATTGGGTAAACAGGCGTTTATATTTTGTGCACGCGTAAGCACGTTCACCCTAGTTTTGAACGAAACTAGGAGAACCTTGGAGTAAATTTAATCTTTTCTAATATTCTTCATTCTTGACAGTGGTCCTTAAAAGGGTTGACCTGTCAACGTTCACTGTTGATTACAAAAACAGTGCAAACACACAGCCGGCCCTTTAGGCCGTGACCGTTAGAAAGTTAACAATAATTTCAAATAGTGCAGCAAACGCACATCAAGAGCTTCTATCGTTCCACGTTTCATCTGAAACACATTTTCAAGCTTTAGTACTTGACTTAGCGCAAAGTTAACGCCAGTAAAATCACAACACACCCTAAAAATCAGAACAGGCTTTTAATTACATATGCAGTGGGCCTTACTTTCGAGCAGCATTTCCTCAGCACGCTTGCGTGAGACGAGGTGGAAGAAGTCGCGCTGGACAAGCGACTTGTAGAGCGGCGTGAGGTCGACTCGAGAACCGTCGCTGAGTCGCACGCTCTCCTGCGAGTCCTCCGGATCTTCTGTCTCGTCGGTCGTGTCCAGAGTCTCGGTTGGATTTGGTAGGGCAAGCGGCTGCATGCCTCCTGAGGATGCAGGACGACGAAGTATGTTGCTGGCACTTGTCGTCGACATGGGGACAGTACTTGTGGTTGATTTAGGAGCAGAGAGATCGCTGCTTCGGCTTGGCAAAACTAGAGCGGGCTTCTTGCTGGCCGATGGAGGCAAGCGTAAGGAAGCAGGATTGATACTTTTCGACGGGATGGAGGAGCTAGGCAGAGATTCATTACCCCTGGTGCCTAAAGACTGATGACCACGAAGAATAACGCTTAAACTCTCGTTTGCAGGATGAAGCCCAACATTAGAAGATTTCCCCCCAGGGTTGGTCACGGGGGTTTTAGCGCTAGATTTGGACGGAACCGAACTATGGCCCAGAGGTCTGGCAGGTGCAGGTACTTGGCGGGAAGGAACAGGCGGCAATTGGGGTTCTTTACTGAAGGGAGTTACGGGAGCTTTAGGTGACATCGGCGACCCGGACGTAGGGACCGGGGCAGTCGGCTTCGAGGCAGACGAAGGGAAAACTTTGGTAGGTGGGAGAGATGTTCCTCGCGCTTCGCCGCTGCCTGCAACAATAAGCCCTTAATTAACAAATGGAATGAAAGCAAATTCTTGCGTACATCAAATTACTCCACTCGTGAATTATATTATAGGTAGCTATCATTTCTAAGACGCTTCAACAGTGCAGCACATCCATTTTTTTAGACACTTGGCCAAAAAGATAGATAAGTCACGGGTAGTCCAACTTCAACGTAAAACAAAGCTTTCTAAATAAATACCGTTGAACTTAAGGAAGGTCTGTAGGAACACCGTCGAAAAACAAAATTAAAACTTCCAAGACACTGAAGAGAGGTTATGCTCACAGGTCAATCACATAGTTTGCAGGCTGAGTGAGAGAGAGCTTGGATGTTTGTGCGTACAGGTTAGTCACGTAAGACAAACATGTTAAAATGTCAATTTAAAATAAAGTTTTATAAGTTCTATGATATAAAAGTTTCAAGGTTAGTACGAAGAATGAGTTAAAAGATACTTAGTAACCGGTATCTCGAAGTTTTTCAATATGAAACAGTATTTATACTCAGTAAATAATAAAATTTCAGTATCAAGCTTGGAAAACATACAGTAGAACTTGATATAGCTTTGGATCATAATCAAAGGAAGAACAAAAATAGGCGAAGCTAGATAACTAAAAAGTACCACTGATTGATACCCAACGCTCGCTATGAATCTGGAAGGGAAACAATCTAATGACATCAGGACTTTCCATGTTACAACCCTGCAACCAAATCGTTAAAAACGCAATTTTATTGCTATAAAAAATTAAAAACACATTTTTTATTGCGGAAATTAAAAACAAGGATCTGGCAATTGACCCTTGGGCAAGGATCTGAGAGGAGCAAAGATGAGAGGAGCAAAGGTGAGAGGGGCAAAGGTGAGAGGGGCAAAGGTGAGAGGAGCAAAAGTGAGAGGGGCAAAGGTGAGAGGAGCAAAGGTGAGAGGGGCNAAGAAGGATGAAGGTAAGAAGGATGAAGGTAAGAAGGATGAAGGTAAGAAGGATGAAGGTAAGAAGGATGAAGGTAAGAAGGATGAAGGTAAGACGGATGAAGGTAAGGACACACGGCTGGAGAAGCAAAGCAGAAACAAAGAGAACGAGCAGCGGCAGAGATTGAAGCGGCGTCGAACCTAGGAAATACCGGCGGCAACTTCCGGTAGCCGCGACGGGTTGCCTGACAACAGGTGCTGCACGGTCGCGCTCAACCGGTTCTGTCGGCTACAATACTTACATAAGAGTCCATATTCAAGTGAACAAATGAGAGCTGTAAATTTTGATTTGTTCAAAAATTTCACGAACGCACAAGAATAAGTTCCTGGGTTTTCCTAAAAAAAATCAATTTGAAGAAGAGGAAATATTTGTTCGGTCGTGCTGCTGAGACTCGCGAGAGAGTTTTCGCAGAGGACTTTCCTGCTTCATGTAATAGTGTACATTTCCGCCTCATTTCCGGCGTAATAATATGCATTGCAGGAAGAATACAGTAGAACTTCGTCATTCATCAACCGTATCTCGCCGAGAAGTTTGACGAAAACCTAATCTAAGCCAACTGGAGCAATAGTTTCCATAGAATGAATGTGGTTGTAAATAATTGCCACAAAGTTTCAGCGATAAATACCGTGGGAAAACCAAGCCATACGAGAAAAAGGCACGCTAATAACGAGATTTGACAGCGCAAGCCTCCCGGAGGGACGAAAGGAACACAAACACAAAATCACTCCTACAAAATTGTTGTCAGAACGACGCAGTGCCCGCTCACGCTTCAGCGCATAAACCACACCGGGACCGCGAAAGCGTCTCCAAAAATAATCGAACAAGCCTGACAATGACAATAAGTTACTAAACACGGTGTGAACCCCACCGCTTGAACTTTTCATTAACTACGCAAAAGGCGATGAAAACAAAGACGCAACTCTGTACCTCATGAACTTCGCAAAAGGCGATGAAAACAAAGAGGCAACCCTGTACCTCATGAACTACGCAAAAGGCGATGAAAACAAAGACGCAACCCTGTACCTCATGAACTACGCAAAAAGCGATGAAAACAAAGACGCAACCCTGTACCTCATGAACTACGCAAAAGGCGATGAAAACAAAGAAGCAACCCTGTACCTCATGAACTACGCAAAAATATGACGTAATCCTTGACTTCCAGAGCATCAGAAGGTTGTTTTATTTGATACATAAGAAGAAGACCGAAGTTTTGAAGAGTCGACTTAACGCCTCTCTTGGCAAGGATACGTTAATCCATTTTACCCAACGCATCCACTTCAACTTTGGATGAGTAAACTCGCTGGGTATTTGGATTTGGAACAAAAAAAAAACTTGACATGAGTTCACCTTTGCTTCTTTGACCTCTCTCGATACAACCATCCCCGCCCGAGTGCACTCGCACATCTCGAGCAGATGAAGTCGTTTCAAAATTATGCGTTGTCGTCAGAAACCCAACCGGGGAAGATGGTTAGTCCATTTCAAGTGGCAGAATACCTCACTGCCACTTGGAATAGGTCAAAAAATTACAATTTTCTTAGCTCAGAATGAAACCATTTGAGGCCGTGACTTTCCGTGACAAAAGCGGCACTGACAACTGGCATCAGCAGGCATTCGATGCAAAGAAAGTTATTTCTCCGGTATATGATGGAAGACTCACGTGCATGGAAATTTACTTCGAATACAATTTAACTACGGGTTCGGCAGCATCAATTTAGATTATTTAATTAAACGAGAGCCACTAACTCAGCTATCGTGATAATTAGGAGAAGCTCCCGACATCTCACGAAAAAGTGATATTTTGCCAATCGTGATGACGCCTTGCAGAAAAGGTGAAAGAAAAACCTACATAATTGAAAGAGACAAAGATTCAGCAGAAGTTCACCGAAATGACACGCGCGCCACCTCCAAGGAAATAAAAACAAGACTTACAGACCTTACAAAAAAAAATAAAGCGTCAAAGTTACTGCAGTTATATCAGCTCCAGATGCACCCAGAAAAGCCCTAGTGCTCCAAGCAACACGTAACAATTAGCGAAATATGGGTAATTGAACTACTTTTGTTGAAATCCCTGAAAACAAAAAAAAAAACATCCAGCATCGGCCAGGGTCAGCATTTTGCAGCGGCCGAACTGGGGTTTGAGCGATGGCAGCGTCCGTCCCCGTAATGTTCCACCGTCAGTGCGGACCCCTTAATGTTGGTAGCGTTGGGTTACACCGGCAGTTTCATCCCAGTTTCATGTTGCTGCCATCCCAGTTTCATGCTGCCATCCTAGTTTCATGTTGCTGCCATCCCAGTTTCATGTTGCTACCATCCCAGTTTCATGTTGCTGCCATCCCAGTTTCATGTTGCTGCCATCCCAGTTTCATGTTGCTGCCATCCAAGTATCATGTTCCTGTCGTACCAGTTTTGTGGCAAACTCAAGCGATGCATTCATTCAAGTGAACGGCCTTCATAAGTCATTTGTTCATTCACACCATAAATTAACGTACGGCAAATAATTTGCGCGTGTGCAGTACACCTGCGTTCGTATGTTATGCAATGCAACCGTGCTTAAATGAACATCACTCAGCTGTGTTCTCGGTGCTACCACATCTGAATGTACAGAGCGTGCCAGCGCCCAAACGTCATGCAACATGGGATACATTCGCATCTAAACAAACACACGCAGCACCGCTTTGATAATCAATACAGCTGCATCCGTAGAGCTGTAAGTACGTTGAAATGTCACACATCGCGCTGCAAACCACACAAACTAAGCCACCACACCGCTAAAGCCGAGAGCCTCCTCTGCAACGCAAGACAGAGGAGGTTTGACCGTTCATTTCTAAGCGGATATTGCGACCGGTTCCCGGGTTGAAGAGAACGGTGACTTTGTGGAGAACTTTTTCAAACAAGTCGCATTGTTTTTACAAAATGTGGTTTCGTAATGGGAGCAGATGAGCCTTATTGGACGCGGACTTTGAGGCGCACAGACTAAAATCTAGACGCTGGAATTTCCGGACCGGACGAGACAGAGGATGCAGCTCCGCGCTACGTGCGTTGCTCGGTAGACAGCGTTGCTAAATTAAGAATCGGAGTCGTTGTCGGGACTTGGAAGTTGAAATTGAAGTGAAGGCCAACGTTAGAGTCGTTGGGAGTCAGAGATTTTTGGTGAGGTCGAAGTCGTTGTGACACTTTAGCATTTGAGCGTCCAGTGAGGGCCGACACCAGCCGAGGCCTTTGCGTTCTAGAAACGAAGTTCATGGGAAACCGCAACCCAGGGCACAAGAAGGACGGATCGCATGCGTGCCGTGCACTCGATTCACCTCCCGAACGCAGTTGTGCTCATTGCAACGTGCGTGAAATGTACAAGAAATTTATTTATTTTTTTATACTCTTCATTTCGGCCTGGCTTCTCGAGGATAACCTAACTACAATAAATTGAAGGAATTTTTCCTACTTTTCTCACGTGCATGCAGCAGTTCCGGCGCAGAGCAATAGAGAAAATTATGTAACCATACGCTCGGCAAGAAGCCATTCAAACAAACATGTAGAGTATACATTACAGATTTTTTGTCAATGAAGTAGAAAAAGAAACCAGTTTCAAGAGTTTCTGTTTGATCACCCTCCAACTGAGCAACAAGAGGGGTAAAAAACGCGTTCAAATACGAGAGTTGTTTACGAACTAGCAGCAAACCGCCGTACAAAGTTTATTCGGTCTGAGGTAATTCCCAGCAGTAAACGACTTTGAGTATCGCCGAGTATACAAGATGCGGTCAGGAGGGTTTCCCTATACAGTCCGCGATCACCGTTTTCGGCAATGACATAAAGTATGAGATACCCGAAGGCACGGTCTATACATACAACGATCGCGT
This sequence comes from Orchestia grillus, assembly GCA_014899125.1. NCBI lineage: Eukaryota > Metazoa > Arthropoda > Malacostraca > Amphipoda > Talitridae > Orchestia > Orchestia grillus. The sequence goes on along the minus strand of VOMN01057445.1, from coordinate 16,895 downwards.
ATCAACTATCTCTCAATGTTGCTACCTTGTCAGTTGATCATGACAACGAAAACAGTAAACATGCAAAGAAAAAACATTATTTACAGAAACATTCCCTCATTTCAAAGTGCCTCAGACGAAGGGGCAAGTTCAAGAAAATGCTTGCACATGAAAATATTTCGAACAATCCCCACTGGTGATCAGACATAAAGCTTCCTTAGATATCGCTCGGCAACGTGAAATTTTTAAATTTTAGCCAATTGGCATAAAGTTAAGATATTCTATAGTTCAGGAGAAAGTTACATTCAAAACACTCTTTGAGGCGAGTTTAATTCTCACGTTCGCACCTATTTCAAAAGAAAACCTTCAATGTGGCCTACGAATGAAGGAAGCAGAACCTTACACTCCATGTTATCTCTGAACACAACACCACAATGCGAGAGAACTCGAGACAACAGCTCCACCCCAACAATTTGCTATGTAAAATTGTCGTAAGTCTACTTACACAATATCCCCCCTGCACCTGCCCTGTTCTCCGAGCCTTCTCTTCACTCGGCAACCGAAACAGAGCGAATCTAAAACCCTCAAGTTCATATGAACCAGCTGACGGACCTGAACCTGTCCCTACAGAGCAGCTTCGCCGGTACGTTCTTATCAAGACTTTTCCTGGCCCGGTTTCGCAGCGGTGACTCACACTTCGTCGCCCGCAGCGGAGGCTCTTTAGCTTCACTTGCCATCGCCCGGCAACCGCTGACGGCCATCCAACTTCTACCGACGCTACCGAGCCTTTCTTGGAACTGCGCCACCCACTCCCTTTTGCCTCCCATTAGTTTACCACAAAAAATGTTCAGGTAGCGTCCATAGAATTGTCCGGCAGTATCTTTACACCAAACGGCGACTTCTCAGATGAGTTTTTATTAAGAACACTACAAGAAATTAATATATTATACACGAAGATTAACATACTAACATGCGAGAATTGACATACTTTTCATGTCAGAAAAAAGTCATTTTACAAGAATACAGAAGAGATTTTATAACCCTTCCGCTTGTAAGGTTTCAACCTTTAAATTACGGCACTACTTACAGAGTGCGCGCTCGTACAACCTGTAAGACGGAAGACAAAGCTATTCAAACGAGAGATTAAACTAGCCCATGTTTCGTAGTGTAGCAATGCTGTATGAGGCACAGCTCAGTCGGTCTGAAATCTTAACATACGAGGTCACGTGATCTGGGACAAACTGATATCACTTCATTCAAGAGAGTAAGAAATATGAGAAGAGTTAGGACTACTTTTCGAGATGGAGGAATATCAAGAAGAGTACACGAGTCAATTTAACATAAAATGAGAGATACACAATATCAAATCAGATATCGTGGTACCTGTATGAACAATCTTACCGCCGCAGCCATTTTCTGAAAAACTTTTGATCAGCAGCATCGAAAACCTACATATAAAAACACGTAATAGCCCTACAGTCATAAAAATAGTCTGTCTCTCGCATTAAGCACTTGATCATTCCCAACAACCAAACCAACAGGATTATCTTCTTATGATACAAATATTATTCGTGCTACACGATGCTCGATCTAGTTGATACCGCTCTACGCGGGGAACGATTGTAGAGCGATTATTAGCTGGAACCGATCTAGCGTTCTTTTGTATGCAGGGGAACTGCAGCCTGAATCTGATGTAAGTAAAATAAAAGTACACAGTGAAATACTCTATTTTTTATTCTACAATTTTAGGCAGAAAGCAATTAATATCTGTGCTCTTACCTTTTTCTGCATCTTCACTTTCATTTTCTGCACTCGAACATTTAGAATACTCAGAAGCGGGAACGTAAAAAATAGAACACCCAACTTCGCAAGCGACGGGGGACGTTGGGTGACCCCCACCAGTCTTGCCTTGGACCAATTGCTGGGAACCCCAAGTCGAATCCTGGCCTGCCAAAGCTGGTGAACTTTGAGTACATAAGGCGCTCGTGTGAGTCGTGGGGGGGCACCCGAGCAAAGCTGGTTTTGCCAAGCTGTCCACCGCATCCGATGATAATGAGGTACCAGGTGCCAAAACTGCATCAGATGCGTCATCGTTGTTGAGAGGACACGAAACGGCGCAGCTCTTACGTACGGAACCTCGGACATCCACAGTAGCTGTGGGTAGGAAATGCTCCCTTGGCAGAACTTTCGTCGCACAGCTTGATGATGAACATAAGGGAGGAAGGGAACTGTCAGGCAAGGGTGGGAGCATCCCCCTTGTGGTTACGGACACGGGAAGTCGTTTGACGACGTTGTGCAAAAATGACTTCTGAGGCTCACGCGGAGTTGTAGAAGTCACGGTTATTTGTTCATAGTTGGCAGACAATAAGGCGCTTGGGACCAGGTTGCAAATGGACAGTTCCTCGGCAGACTGTGTCTTCCACGGGACTCCATCTCCTTGGTCATGAATTTGGCCTTCACTCATGCTTAGCGAAACTTTGGCTTCACCATCAATTTTGAGGCTCGAGAGGCTTCGTGATAAAGCGTTCGTCGAATTTTCAATACTAATTGAAGCTCCAGCGTATTTTTCAGATACACGGGATGTTTGGCAGGAGTCAACAGAGCATGATCTTACACTCTCTTGCGACGACTCGACCACAGTTGAATAACCTGAATCCAAAATAACGTCGTAGAATGGTTCCGTGGAATCGTATAGGCTATTATCATCGATGGAAGATGATTCAGTTAAACGTAACACTGACTTGCGGTAATTCTTTTCTTGAACTCTCAGTAAATTTACACCATTCTCATTGTCAGAACAGCTCGAAATGGTAGGACTGTTCGATGGTTTTCTAGATAAGCAGGAAAAATAACTCGTTTCAGTACTATCAGAAGACCTACGATCATAAGAAATATTCAGCGATGGACCAGTAATGTTATTGTGATACGAACTACGCGAAACTTGAGAGCTAAACGAACAAACATTATCACTGACCCGCCGTTGCGTGGACGACCGTTTGTTTAGATTATTTATTTCGAAGCTCGTTGAAAGCGACGAGGAAGCCTTGGCGCGTAGACTAGCTACCACTTCCATCAACTTAGGAGATATCTTTTCAGATGTAGCGAAGGAAGAAGATTCGTCGTCGGTATCTTTGCTGTTCCGTCTCGAGTCAGGGTAGTCATTGGCAGAGTCGATGCTACACTCAATATCAGGAGAAAAAGATACTCTCGTACTCGCCGATTTACGAGGTTGGTCTAGGCCAAGCGAGTGTTCATCGAAAACCGTTTCTGAAGATGAAAAACAGTCCGAAGAGTTTTGCTCACCGCGAATATTCCCCTCATTCGAGAAACACAGATACTCGGGCATGCGTGTCTTCTTTTCGGTACACTGGAAGGAAGATTTGTGTACGAGTCCTCTGAGTGTGAGGTACTTTACGACATCGGGAGCGACAGGTACGGGTCGACCACGTTTAGGCACTTGATAATGACCTTTTGCTAACAAAAACGAAGCTTTCCTTCCCGGTAGCCGTCGACGCGGCACGTAAACTTTCCACACCGAACGCAGCGGCCGCGGTCTCAGGTGATGAGGAGGCCTCGGCCGAGGCGACGGGTGCGTCTTGTACGAGCGCTCAAGTTCAACGTTAAGGTTACGCAACGTCGCTTCGACATCCGACGACGTTCGTGCGTGCATGAAGCGCTGCTGACGCAGGAGCAGCCAGCTGAACGCTCGGCGCCCTAACGACCTCATCACGACAAAAGGTACCAGCAACAGCCGGCCGTACCCGACCGTCGCAGATCCATTTCGACGACGATGATGGCGAAGTGTGGACTGCCGCCCCATTGTCCAGGCTTGTTGACCCACTTCGCTTGTTACGCAGGCTTGTTATGCAGCGCCTCGTTGCACATCAAATACTATAATTACCTAACTAATCAAGAGTTAGTTGAGCACAAACTTTCAACTTTTAGCCACTTTACACTCACTCTGCAAATCATGCGTAAAAACAATTATATACTCACATTTAAAAAATGAACTTGCGTAAAAAAAACTCATTTTCATACTTCAGTATCTCGCACACTAGTTAACATTAACAAATGAAAGCAGAAAATTTCCTGAACTCATCGCTACGTCATGGCACTCCGGCACCACAGTGTAAGTAGCTCACTAATCGCCGGTAGCCAACAAGCGCATTGCAACGCTCATCGCACAGGCACTGGAACGCGCTCGCCACAATGAAACCCGGCCTCCATGCATGACGGTCTCATCTGCCAAAATTATAGTAATCCTTTATTGTTTGCACAATGCGCAATGGTGACGGGCAACACCTGCCTTCTCGAATAGAGCATGAAACGGTCTAACACGCGAGTGTCAAATGCTGAGAGACACACAAGAATCTAGTATACGTGTCACGGTGCAACCGATGTTTTACCCGATAGTGATAAAACACATTGCAAATAGAGAACAAACGTAAGCTTACGAGTCCCATTTGAGCCTCGAAACTGAGTGTCGAAACCTAACAAGGGACAACACGTCTCTGTCAGAGAACGTGCTCGACCCAACGCCCGCAGCATACGTAGGAGAGCACCAGGACTAAACAGTACCGAGTCATCCTAGTACTCTGACCTCCCACGGGTGCATAGCGTACTTGACCATGAAAGAACCAACTTATTAACAAAATATTGCGTAAACAGGCGCTGATATTTTATGCGCTTTTGTGCATTTTCTTCCTACATTCTAAAAATACAACATGAATTCAAGATTAAATCGGGTAAAAATGTTCACCAAAACAAGTTATTCATCAGAAAAAGAAAACGTACAATAACACAAACAACTTAGATCATCTGCATATTGACATCCATAATAACTATTGGTGTACATTTTTAAGAACGTTATACATTAAACGTGTTCTCCAAACATAACGTACCTAATTATTGTCGCATTTAACAGCATGATTTACTACTTTATGGTTTAAATTGAGACGTTTAATGGGTCAAAGTTGCTGCATTCCACTTTTCCTTTTGTTCTAATCTCAACAAGATATGGGCGTACAACCACAAATTATTCAAGAATTCAAGCTTATACAACGCATGAGCCCGTATATTGAAGTTGACAAGGAATCTACGCAATCAATTTGCTTCAAAAATTTTCGATGGCAACACAATTTCCGCGCGGAACTCTAGCCGGCCAATGCAAGGCTTCATATGTGAACGCTGGTTCTCATTAAGAACAGGCTTATAAGCGAGGACTTTACAGTCCACTTTGAAAACACAAATAATGAATTCACAACAGTATTCGAAGACTCGTTTCGTTTCCTTGATTGGATTCGGAGCACGTAAATTTAACACGGCTGCATCCTCAAGAACAGAGCTCGACAAGTACATGACCAAGCTCCAAACAAATAACTACCGCCACAACGGATCGAACCTAGAACTATTTACAGCGGTATAACATTTTGTGTCGTTACACTTCGTTCATTTACTAAAAGAAGAAACAAGCTAAAAAAGTCACTGACAACAACAAAAAAACATCGTCCGGAAGACGATCAAATTTCGCTTTTAATTTAAACTGAAAAATGTTCCTTAATATTTTATGCATACACATTATGATATACCGATATTTCTTCTAAACTGACATAAACAATACTATAGATTAGGATGATCACCACAAGCAACTCTATGCACTTCAGATTTGACCAGAGGAGACACAAATTAAAATGACACCACAAACTTGTTGAGGTGCAGAGTCTCAAAGGTTATTGAAAGTCACCGTTCAATGACTATAGTATACTACTCGAGTTCATCACCAATACTTGCGATAAATAAATTCAAATACTTGAATCGAAGAACTATGAAGTATCACTATAACTGAGGACCTTCAGTAGGGTCAAAACTCGTAGGGAGCACCGAAGCACCGGCTCATCGGAGCCAAACAAACGTTCAGTGAGAACATGCACCAAAATGAACCCGAAATGTGATTATAATGAATTGTGATATTATAATTAGCTGATGATACTGCATTTATGAGTAACACTAATAAATTCATAAAAAGTCTTTAGTCTCAAATGCTACTGGCTGCACGAACACAAATAGAATTACAGGAGACGAAACAGAGAAAACAAGGCTTCGTAACCACCGGCGCACACCCACACCCTGCAGCGGCCTGACCGCAAGTGATGATGCAACCGCGTCGGCGCAGCCATACACCTCAACGCGGTGGATTGACCTCTGCGGCCAGGTAACTGAATGCTGCGCCGACACACCTGTACGCGGTGTACTCTGTAAGACGTACTATGCACCTGCTACTCAGCACTCATAAATTTCAACGTCCAATGCAGCGTTTAGAGAAATTGTTTCATTACACACGCATAGATTTACTTTGATTATGAGATGCCACTTATCATCCATGGTGCCGCTGTGACGTGATATAAAGCCAAGTATTGACAGTATGAGAAAGTATATCAATAATTTCATCAGACAAATTTTAACCCATATTTTCGTTTCCAAAACGAGTTTCTCTGAGTATGACAAATGTGTCTCTCACTCACTCGCATAAGCTAATCCTTTTCAAACCGAAAAAAATATCCATTTTGTGTTCGCCTTACACAACTCTAACATCCTTAACCATTATATAAGTGCCGAAAAATTTAAAACTTGGCACTGTATGAAAATTTTTGTAATTTGTCATGAGAATTCCGGCGCCTAATGGGTTAGATTAGATTAATAGTTGAAAACTTCCTAGCCACATGGAATAAGATCTTAAGAGAGCGAAAAAAAGGGACCATTTATAACGAGACATAGAAAATGTTGAATCTATGTACTGGTGCGTTTCCACACAGGATTCCCAGCACACAGAAAAAGCAAGGTAAGTAAGAGGAAGAAAATATAAAGAATAATCCGCAAAGAATTCATGAAAATGGAGAAATACTAAGTGGGCACGAAAAGTACAGCTCCAGAAGGCCTAGCTAGAGCTGAGATAATTTAACAGTGCCCCCCTGGGAAGCAGCCCCATAGCATAAGACATAAAAATCTGAAAAGCCCAACTCTATTATTGCCCATCGCATATCCTGTGCTCCTATCCTAGTCTAATGGACTAACAGCTGAATGAGAAGCATAACACAAGCAATTTGTACCCTTCAAGGGAAGTGTAAATCGACTGAAATTCGTTCGATTTCCATAGTTTGGTTTCATCCAAGTAAATCTGTCTTAGCCAGGCAGATAACATGCAAAGCGTACTTTTCACACATTTTAACAAGGTGTTGACGTACAACTGACAACGAAGTTCCCGTATTTGATGTATTTATACAACTGCAGCGAGAGCACACGAGTGAAAAGTGGTAGTTCTCACTTGGCCAGGAGGGGACAAGCATACATGCAGCAGTACAATACAAAGTGACGGTTGACAACATGAACAGACAGATTTTAAGTCACATTTACGTTCCTACAACACGTCTCTGAGCGTATGACAAGTATACCTCTCACTCGCTTGCATTAATTACCTAACGGAACGCTACGAAATGCACTACAGAACATCTCGAGCTACGTGCTGAGGAAACTGCGCACTTACGAAAAAGTGGTGAGAAGTCGTAGCAAAAGTTGAAACGCGCTATAAGCAGAAACTTCGGGATAAAATAAGCATGCGTTCTTATTTGTTTAAATGCAAGAAAATTATGTGAAGCTAAGTCTTCCTCCACGCGCGTTTGTCGCATAACCTTCGAAGCGCAATGAAATGGCTTTTACACTGCGATTTTTTTGGGGTGTGGTATAACGCTATTTACAGACGCATAGAATGCACAGATAAACGTCAAAACAAATGACCAATAGGAGAATGTAAAATCAGGAAAGGAGCAAGAGAAATGAGAACGCAATTATTCAGGAAATGATTTACACTAAACGCTCAGCAAAACGGCTCACTCCCGAAGCAGGAAGCTGGTGACCCGCTAGTGAAGTAAGCTGCCGAGGATGGACAACGTAGAGGAAGATTTTGCAGACCCAACGTCACAAAGAACAAATACCCTCGAAACTGAAGCTATTATTCTTCTAAATTAAACCGCGAAAGAAAACACCTGAATACCGAGCCGATTGCAGTGCAAATGCGATCGTTCGAAGAGCTTTACTACCACATCGCACAATCATCACAATGGACTCGACCTACTTCGAGTGGTGAAACTTCAAAACCAGTTCGATTTAGCTGCTCGTCCAAATTTAGTCGCTATGTTGTTTTTCCTTATAAGTTTAGGCAAGACCCACATTACACATACTGTAAGTAGCGAACCGCGGTAGCGGCTACATAGACGGTTTCAAAATTTTCAGAACTGATTAGATACTAAGCCGCTTGCAATGGGCCAAGGCTTAGCGGCGAAGCCGTGGAGAGCGTCGAGATCCGCTTGGGTAATTCGGGTTTCAAAATCACGAATACAGTGATAACTTTCTCAATTCATTCGATTGATTTTGGATCAATTTTCGAAGTCACAGTCTTCTCATATTGAAGGCACACGCGAATATTGATCGAGTACATATATTTATATAATATTTATCGATTAAATCTAAAAAGTTGCAGTTGCAAAAGAAGGAAATTAAGTAAGCGATGGAAGACCTGAGCCGCTCACGCCTGTCTCAATACAGCGCACAATCAACACACAACATATAAACAGTTTATTACCACAAGAGTAAAATGAACTAAAATTACAGACACGGATGGACATTTGTAACTATAGCTACTCACGAGTCCGAATAAGTTCTAGAACTTCTAGGGTATCCCATTGATGCCTTATTCTGAAGCGTTCACATAAGTTGCCATAGAAGCCTAAGAGCTCACTTCAGCCAACACACCAGTGTGTCTCCTAAATGAAGTTCATCAACTCATTTCTTACTGTTACCTTTACGGATTACTGTGAAGACCCCGTTGCCGAGTAACAACCCACATGAGAATTTGAGGTTCATGTTTCCTTTTCCAAGGGAAGCACTCCATGGTTCGGTGAAAATCAGTTTTACCCCAGCCGAGAATCGAACCCAAACTTCCCAGCTGTGAGCCTGACGCGGTACCAGTACGCCACGGAGCCCACACACACAATGCTTGCAGTGCTGTGCCAAATGTGAATTACTTTCGGTAAATAAATATTTCCAATGTTGCTTTTAAATGAAACTACAATGCACTGACCGTGGATGATGTTCCTTGGTGGCAGGGGCGGACCGTTTTCTCCTGTAACAGCACAAGCAATAATTGTAAGTCAAAAGAGGTAGGGAAACTGTCGTCGATACCGACACTATAACTCAAAAAATGCCGAAGATTTGAATGCATTACTTCTCTGAAACCGATAGCGCTTTTAACTACGCACTTAAAAATATACTTGAGACAAAAAGCAGACGCTAAGAGACTAGTGCAAGGCTTGTTGCCAATTTTTATATACCACATAATAAAATTTTAAGACCACAATTGCACACTTATTTCACATGAGAACAAGATCTTGATTTGTTATATTAACTGAATGCAATATACGAAGGATTTTCAGTATATGACAGTAGTAACAACAAATGAAAAAAAGACACCAGCATTGTTATTCACACCGCTATAAAATTCCGTAATCAAGAGACACTTTACACGTCACTACATCACCTTACGAAACATCTGCAGTCCAGATACAAAAAATTAAATACTAAGCAATAGTTCATTACCTTCAGGAGAGATTCCAAAAAGTCATCTTATAATAAAGATCTAAAGAGAAGTGGGTAGAAACAACGGTTTGAGGAAGACTCGCATTGCCAGATATGTATTTGCAGTGTTCCACAAATTTCAATTCCACAAACTAAATTTCTCAGTGTTTGTCTTCACAGATGAATCCGAAAAGAGATCGAATGAAGGCCTAAATAAAGAACAACATCTCGGATTTGCTTCGTGATGGCCTAAAACGACGCTTCATTTCACGACACCGTTCACGTGTTCACCGCGTATCGCGTTCCAAGTATACCACTGGAACAATTCAATCCATTGTTACGTGGTGGTTTGCTGGAGTGTCAACACTCGCATTTTACTTACGTTCAAAGAAAATCCTCATGTTTGAATCACTAAAGTCATGCGAGTAAAGAAAGAGAGCACACATGTAGGAAGCATGTAAACCCGAAGGTGTCGCCCAATTCAAATTTGGTGTCTTGACCGTGGAACGATGTAGCGCACATTCAACCCTTAAATAACCAATGCAGCGTTGTTCTAGAGATAACTGAAATGATTCAGCTCTGCGATCATTGCGTGCCGAAAAACTTCTGTTAAACATTAATTAAACACGCAGCACAAGGTTGAAAATTCACAGCGACTCGCTAACAACACTTGGTGCCAGAAACACCTGACGCGGCCTCACAGCCTCACCTGGAGGGAAGGGTGCCCCGTCTCTCTGCCCCTGAAAAACCAAACGGAGAAACTAATTACTTTCATTCCAGGGAAATGGCAGTTATTGTTTCATAATGTGTGAGCTTATTGAAAACAAACAAAAATCAACAACTTGGAAATCTATGACTAAAGAACAGTCAGTTTTAAAAGTTTACTTCCGAATGCATCAGATATCGCAAAAATTAGACAATATCAAGGATGCCTCACACCAATCACGAACACTCGGCCGGCACAATGCGCAGTGGCGGCGCAAGGAATGCAAGAGGAGATAAAAACAAAGCCAGCCTACGCACCGGCGCCTGATCCTCTTTCCTCCACTAAAACATCAACTCTGATCTTGACCAACCCACTCCTCAAAACCGCATTGGTGATACACGAGCGTAGTGCGGGATGAGGAGGGCGGCGGTTCCGTAGAGGAGAGAATGAAAGGCTGAACTGTTCACGAGGTGTGCTCGGTAGAAACACAGAAGGACAGGGAAATGGACTGCAGCGGCAGTCGGAACAAGCAACTAGCGTTTAATTTTAGTCCTTGTTTTATATTAAGTTAGAACTTGGCTTAGCAAAAGCCAAATGAAGAATGAAAGACAAAAAAATATCTAGACCATAATAAAAATATGGTGGTTAAGGAACATTTCTTATTACACACTTGAAAAGCATAGAAAAGCCACACCTTAATATTACATATAGAAGACATATCTTGCTGTATCGTAAATAGAATGGGTAGGTAGACTTAGCGCTAAGAAGAAAGAGATTGCAAAAATACCTGAGCAGCTAGTGAGAGGCAGGGTTGACACTCCAGTGTTCCGAGTTAGTATTGCAAAGCAGCGGCGGTAGTTAGCAAGGGCACAGCAGCACCATTACCTGTGTCCACACACCAACACCCTGTAACTCTCAACATTTTAGTGCATCCTAATGAATGAAACCTTACGTTAATTCACTTAACGTACAATGAACAGAGCGCGTCTTAAAAAAGCGGCTAAAGCAACAGTTCATGTTTTCAAAGTAAAGAAATGACCAGGTGCGATACAACGGAGAAATATTATACGCCTTAACACATACCCCAGCGAAAAATTCTATCTTAATACTTTTCCAGGCGTCGGTGAAGGACTGTCTCACTATGTACACAAACCCCGGAAGCACAGGTCCAAAACCACTCGTCTCTCTCGCTAAAAAACGTATTAAGGTAGGTTTACAGCCCCAACTGCCCCAGTTTTTGGCTGTTTATCATTTCAGCATCGAGACCGTGGTCATTCTTCCGGTATCCAGGTAACATCCCACTACTGCACGGCCCCGATGCCAGCTCTAGCCTAATCAGGATTGAATCAAACCTGAATCTAAGATATATCCATTCACCCGCATTCTTCTATCGCTTTAGGCTGTGGTATTTTTTCCTGCTATCTAATGCTAATAAAAACGTTTTAAAAAATTTTACGTACTTATTTATTACTTATTTGTTGGCTTACTTAATACTTATTTATTGATTTATTTATAGGGTTGGAGTGAAGTTCAGTGCCCGGCAGAACATCGGAGAGGGAGCTCACGTCCGTCTCCGCTGGAGAGATACTATTCGTTTTCTAAAATAAATATAAGTAATCCCGCTAACACTGACGGGTCGCACAACTAGGTTTAGCTCAGTTAACCTCCAACACTCTTATCATATGACTTTTGAAGCTGTTTATACTACAGTAAACCGCTGCATTTAAATGCTACCCACACGTTCACAAACGGTATTAAATTAAAAAAAAATACTTATAAACTAAAACCAGTCACACTTTTTCGCACCAGAACGTTTAAGAATCATTTCAAAAAGTACGCGAAAATATGTGGAATTAGAAAAAGAAGAAGATGAAGAGCTACACATTTCCAAGCTCACCCAGCGTTGAGAGATTAAAAAGAGGCAACAAATCCCACACTATCTTGACGTAGCACGTTCATTTTCACACTAATTAACAAATTCGAGAGTGAATGAATACTCAGAAACGTTTGCATCTCTGCGTAAGAGAGCTACCACCAACAATTAGCACTCGAAGTTATATGCTCCCATGCTCTAAATTTATAGCGTATCAGTGTAATTAAGCGAGACGGAAAACATAAAGCGATCTGAAAAAAGCGATTTGACTTGGTGTATATGCGCCGCTCGGTGCCAGACAGCCGAAGATCCTGTGGCTTGAACTTCCGTTTTCTGTGGCACCACTTTCACCTCTATTGCCTATCTTTAGAGCTGGTCGCCTAAGCAATATCGCTTCGCCCATATGACGCAGTTGTCCCTTGAAGTAAATGGTGAAACGAACATGTGCTTGTCAAACTTTGCGTGGCGATTACTCAAAGCCTCTTTTGGCGACTTCGATTGTGTCGCACAGAGCGCCTCATATAACCCTGCATGAAGACGGTGAGACAGTCCTACGACATTACTGAAAACAGAGCTTCCATTGGTAGTACTTCCACGAATGATGCGATTCAAGCCACACTTGTAACCTCAGAGTTTACAGTACTATCTCATTGAGATGAATATTGCAATGTATTCATGTTAAATGACTACGATTTGCACCACATGATTCCAGTCAAAGTAGAATTGTGTTACTATTCCAATCACGAATGTTATTATGGCTCATGACCATAAAAATAACACAACCGTCGAGGAAATGATCTGCACCTCGACACGACGTTAAATGGAACCTAATTTTTTACATGTGCCGTGACTGTATACTAAAATTTTGTTCCACTCCATTACAAAAAAGTGAACAAATATGAACCACTGACAGAACGAAACACAGAAAAAGTTAAGTTCATATCAGATAATGTGGTTGGGAGCCGTGAAGATGATGTACGACGACGATCACGAGCAGGAAGCTGGATCAAAACTTGGACCCTCGAACGCTTACATTATTTTCTGCGATAAGACTGTGGCTACATTTGTAAGAAACACAGACCGCAGTCCCATGAAACGGTTCCATAATGCACCAACATGTCTTTCGGGTTAAGGAACTCAACAAGAGCAAAAGAGTAAACACTAAGGAACTCAACAAGAGCAACAGAGTAAACGTTAAGGAACTCAGCAAGAGCAACAGCGTAAGAGTTAAGGAACTCAGCAAGAGCAACAGCGTATAAGTAAAAAAACTTCACCTAAAATTTAACAGTAAAAGGTACGGAATTTAACAAAACCAACGGTGATAATAAAAACAAAATTCAAAACTTGTAAACATGCAACAAAAATTTGGAAACACTTATTTGGAAACATTTATTTACCACAAGTAATTTACATCAGATACAGGTTTACAATCAAACGAGGAACGACGAAGAACTGAGATCAGGATATATACCACATGTGGGCCCGAATAAGCTACAAGGCTTCTAGACCGCAGTCCCATGAAACGGTTCCATATAGCACCAACACAACAAGCACCCCATTATAAAATATATAAATTAAGTGAGTGCCAAGGCGCGCGAATGTTTGAATACATTAAATGTTGCCTGTGAACAATCCGGACATCAAAATAAACATATAATGAATATAAAGTTATTATATTATTTTAATTATAGTTATTTTAATATAAAGGTAATAAAGTTATTTTAATGTGTCAGAAAGCACAGAAATTTAGCAGGTGTACGTATACACATGATAGGGCAGACAGGTGTATCAAAAATGTCCAGTACAACGTCAAACTCGATCAATATCATCGGATATGTCATTTCATCCGATTTAAGATTACGTAGTCGGAAGGAAATGAGCTACAACTGTGAAAAAGGTGAAGAAAATTAATCGAAGAAACCAAAATAAAATTTGATGGCTTGATCAAACGAATCTCAATTACATAAAGACATTCATCACACCAGAAATGAAACACCAAACAGTTAAAGAGCCTACTGGAACAACTGAATCACGACAGAGTACCGCAAAGAAAAAGAAACTTGGTTTTCAAAGCAAGCGTTCTGCCAAAGCTACAGCAAAGAACCTCATAGCCCTTTACCAAATAACCCATTACATTCCAAAACTAAAGCACATCAGCTTCCCGTGTGGGCTAAGAGAAAAGAATGGAGCCTGACACTACCTCCCGAGTGGCGGCAGACGCAGAGCTCTGTCTCACTCACCATGGCCTCTTCCACAGGCTCGTAGACATTCAGCTCCGCCTGAGGAGGACAATACGGGACCGTGAGCTGCCATCTTCCCAGGTACATAACATGGTGCAGGCTTAGTTACACCAGCTGATGCAGGCCTAGTAACGCCAGCTGGTGCAGGCCTAGTAACGCCAGCTGGATCAGTTATCCATAATTGCTGAAGCTGTGACCGTAACACTGTACATTTGTAGCCTCCAAATATTGATGCAATGTAGTATACTTGAATTATAAGAGTTTATTTCACAGCTTGTTGTTTCCTATCGCCATATGCTTTGATAATTCTTACAATACATCGTTAGTCGCATTAACCTGCCAATACGAATTGTGAAACACTGATTTTTTTCGTCCAGTTACCCAATTAAGTGCTACATCAAATATTAATGGACGGGAATACTTTAATTTGGGCTGAAACAAGGAGTTGCATCAGCCCGCAATCATCCGTTGATGTAACACTAACTTTTTACGACTAACACATTTAGTTTTGACTCGAAGAAGAAAACAAAACCATTAGCAGTGGCAATTTTCTGATGGGAAGCAAAAAATTCACACCAGACAGAGCAAACTCGACCAGTCAATGATCACTTTTCCCATGCGTGGTTGATGCATTCACACGGTCACTGTCGATTACACAGACCGTGTGAATACACAATCATCCCATCAGCAGTGACCGTTAACTTTACCGACTAAATTATATTGGCAAAAAGACTGCTTCTACGAACAACTAGCTGAAGCCTCATGTAAGTTACAGCCATATATTGAAACCAGTCATTACATGAAAGGCCTAAATGTCTGAGTCATTTCATGTAATGACGGAAATTTGGATGCCCACATTGCCCTTATAACCTAAACCGAACCTAATGACTGAGCGAATCAGGCATGATGTGTAATACCTGAAATGTTCAGGCATGATGTGTAATGCCTGAAATGTTCAGGCATGATGTGTAATACCTGAAATGTTCAGGCATTTCGGGTAATGTCTGGTTTCACTATTTGCCTGCAAAATGTACAAATGCAACAGTGCTGCTATAGGTTTTTTTGTGCAAAACTAGCAGCATTTTTACGGAAGTGGATTTTGAAATCCTTAAAGACGGTGAAGAGCTAAGCCATACAAGCGAAGCAAACACGTTTCAAAGCTGACCTGGTCCAGCGCGGCAGTGGCTGAAGGTTCCTGTTTACCGGCTCGAGAGGTGTTAGGGATGAGGTAACCATCTTCCTCCATGCCTGAGGGACAGAAAAGAACATGGTAACAGGAAGGAGCAGAGTGATCCATTCTTGGGTTGCTGTCCAAGTCCCACGCCCGGTGCATCAGTGAGCCAGGTTGTAAGTAGTTGCTCATAGAGAGCCATGCTTTTATTCTCGGCTACCTCAGATGGCGGTGAGTGGGAGCTATTGACAATGGGATTTACCACAACACGCGGGTTCTTACTTTGGAATAAATGATGTTTTTCTGCTTTCTAACAACACAAATTTGTACAGTACAACTGTGAAAATTATACGACACCATTAATATATGTTTTAAAAGTACCAAAACAGACAAATCCGGCAAAGTATTGACATTCCTCAACTCTCATTTATATCATTGATGCTTCATTGTGTGTTACTCTTGGAAGGCTCAACTTTTTGTTACCCCTTCATAGCTTACGTTTCAAGTATAATTTTTCAAATTTAATGAGGTACGTTCATAAACCACATGATGATTTTTGATTAATATTTAACTTTTTGCTCTTATTAACACTTCACACAGAACGATCAACCAGTGAATTAAGAATTACAATTAATTAGAAGTCTCATCACGACTTCCACATTTAATATTAAAACTGCAGGCTTACTCCTTGTAAAACCGAGTTGTACTTTGCTCTGTGTGTGACTAATTTCGATGTAAAGATTTTTTTCTTTTTTTTTCTCAAAAAAGAACAGCATCAGTGAGCCGCGTTGTGAGCAGTTGCGCATACGAGGAGAAAAGGATAGCCCTGCCATAGAAGAAGGGAAAAAACCCTGCCATAGAAGAAGGGAAAAAACCCTGCNTGCCATACAAGAAGGAAAAAACCCCTGCCATACAAGAAGAGAAAAACGCCTGCCATACAAGAAAGGAAAAACCCCTGCCATACAAAGAGGAAAAAACCCCTGCCATACAAGAAGGAAAAAACCCTGCCATTCAAGAAAGAAAAAACCTTGCCATACAAGAAGGGAAAAACGCCTCCCATACAAGAAGAGAAAAACTGCTGCCATACAGGAAGGGAAAAACGCCTCCCATACAAGAAGAGAAAAACTGCTGCCATACAAAAAAGGAAAACCCCTGCAACACAAGAAGGGAAAAACGCCTCCAACACAAGAAGGAAAACCCCTACCATGCAGAGATAGAAATCCCTGCAACACAGGAAATAAGACTTCTAATGCAAGAAGACAGAACTAACCTTTGAGTGGGGGACCGAGAGTTAGGGAG
>VOMN01057440.1:0-25892 GCA_014899125.1 Orchestia grillus | reverse complement strand
AAATAAAACGTGTTTTAGCAACGGGAATGATCGTAAGAAATATATTTTTACATTCGGTATTTTTCCATCAAGGCATTATAACTCGAAGCGCGTAAACAAGATTAGAAGTTAATTTGTTAATTTCATAAATATGCCATTGTTCAAGATTTGTTTACCATATTAGTATAATGCGAATTGTATTCTGCCTACAAATACTGTGTATACTGGAAAACACAGAGCCTACCTCGTACTCGTACATACTTTTCTTCGGCTACTTGTTACGGTATTTCCCCTTGTCTTTTTGCACCATGCTCACAATGCACAACTTTTCTAGGGTACTTGATCAGGTAATATGCATTTTTCATCTATTTTAAGCAAGTCTAAATAATGACTGTGGAAGAGATGATCTGATTTCAATGTCTCGCAGCAGGACATTGAAGAAGCTGAACAGGGGAAACGTGGCAACTCATGAGGCAATCATACCCCGAAGGAAACTCCATGTACAGCCACGGCTTGTTCTCGCTCTCCTNTATTTCGGACTTATAAAATTGTCGACATATTAAGGAAATAAAATATTTCCATGGGAATCGCTTTGCTGAGTGACAAACACAAACATACTACATTATTTATCACCAAGTACTCGTACTAGTCGTCCTCGAAAAGATGCCACATGAAAGACCCATTAATGATCAAAAACACTAGCAAAACTACTAACCATTTCCAGTCCGAGGACGGAAGAAATTGCTCACTTTAAAATTCTTTTTATAATGTCTATCAAACCAACATACTTGAAGCTTCAATAGAACACAAATTATAGTTAACACAGTGAAATAGGAAAACAATGTATGGAACTTTACTACATAATGGCTTCATATAAACCAAATCACGTATGGCAAGGGGGCAAAAGTATTCAATCATTTCTGTGAAAGAACTTTCACACAATAATTATGGTATTTTTCTGGTCACATCATATAATGTATAATAGCTGGCTAGGTAGTTTATAAAAAATGAAATTTCATGCAGGCAATTACCTCTGTCACCTCATCGTAGATTGCACTAGAAGTAACTCGTCATTAACGGAAAGCATCATCTGCTTCAGGTCTACCCTTTGTTACTAAAGTGTGAACACTTATTATTCCAATAATAATAGGATTCATAAGTTTTTACATCATATATTTTCGAAGACGTAGTGTGGGATGCTGTGGCAGTCCCAGGAAGAGATATCAAAACATGAAAAGATCTTACTTTTACCTCTTTCTCTCTCTCTCTCTCACCCGTCTCAAGTTTGAACTTCATTCTTGCCGTTATCGAGAGGATATCGGATAGCTTTTGATGTATCCATCCTATTCCTTTCACTGTTTCAAAGTAACCTTCTTTGCTGTGTGGCCACAGCTCGAGATACAAGCTACGGGGTAGTAGTCCAGTACGGGCTATATGTATATGAAGGGGTAGGAATCCTGCATATTCCAAGGCGGAATATAATTGTTGATGCATGTTCCTGGTTATTGGTGCTGTTCTTAGTGAGTGTAGAGAGGACTCGGAGGGCGGAATTAAAATGCATTTCTTTCGGTATGAGCACATCTTAACACCGGCTGTCCTCCAAATTTATGCGGAGTAAAGGCCAACTCGTCGAACCTATCATACATAAATATTGGAATGCTACGGACAGGGTTGCCGTAATTCGAAAAGCGGGTATTATTCTCATTGTAAAAAGGAGGTATCATTATTGTTTTGCTCATGTGGTTTAGTCGGTAATAAAATTAAAACGAATCGAGTTTCATTGTGTTCGTGTGGAAATAGGGAAAAAGAAGCATTTCACAGGACCTATAATTATGGAAAAGTATTCCCTGTAACGAAAAATTTTGGTGTGTTTTATATGAACATTAATATTCGAGGTTTACGTGTGACAGGGAATTTTTGAGTTCCAAGTTTGTTCAAGAGGTTAGAATAAGCATAAGCACGATGATAAGCACGATTACATACTGCGTAAGCTACTTCTCATTGCGTGCATATTATCGAAGTATACAATTCCTTTTGCGGACGCGGTAACAGTCACGGGAAGAAAACGGATGACTTTCCGGCGATGCGACGTTATTGCATTTTTTGCTGGTGCCAAACATGGTCGGTGGCGCGGCCAGTCGGGGACGCTCAACACCAACTGAGCATCTGCGCCCAACGCCTCAAAATGAAAAACTTTTCACTGACATTCAATTTTTTGAAATGTTTTGAACAAAGATAAAATATGCCCTTCATTTAACCTCCATTACGTTTTTATAGTTCTATATGACAATGATTCTTTGATAAAAAAATTATTTGGGCCACTTTTCAACTGCGTTGGTGCACTGAGGAAGTTCGAACGTGCAGGATAATCTTAAACTTTTTGTATATTATTGTAGATGAAGTAAATGTTGAGCATTTCAAACATTTGATCCAGAAATTAAAATCCAGTAACCATAAAACTAAGACGCAAACTTATTTTTTTACTACTCTTACATCCAAAAATAATGCACTCAGCGGAAGGACGTTCAAATTCCTAGCAGGCTCCAGATCCGTTTTACTGTTTCATAAAATCTAGCAAGATTTTTAAGTTGGTACAATTCTGCTAGGACAAGAATAGTTCCTAAAAGGTTATGATAGCGTTTCCAAAGTCAATTGCCGCGAAAGCAATGTTGTTAGGGTTTATTTAGGTATTCTTTCGCAAGCTTTTGTGCAGTACATAGAATCTTATAATAGAGAATTTAGTCATCTATATTGTAGGTGTAAGCAAGGACATCATATATGTTTTTATTTGATGAGATACGCTGGATATCAAAGTGAGTTACCAAAGCAGAAGATTTCGTGAGACTGAACTCACGAGACAAATTTATTTGAAAATTAGTCACTCCAAACTCGGAATGGAATTGACCTTGCGATGTGATAATTGAGTCTCATTTGTGTAATTGCCTCACATTAGTTCTACTATCTGACCGGCTGTGGATCGTTATTTTCCATAAGAGACTGGTGCCGGCGGCCTGACGGCAGTTGTGTCGTGTTGCGCGCTCTCCAGAGCTTCACAAACAATCCATTACGCCTCCCATCGGCTCCAGGCGACCAATTTCACGGAGCTTCTCTTGCTTCGACTTTTCTTCGGTCGCCTCTGCGTCTGGTGCCATTGAGGTCTTCTTTAGCTGCTGTGGCCTCTTTCTCTCGCGTGCACCCGCTAATTCCATCCCCAGCATCGCTAATTGAATGAGATGTCTCGGCAAATACGGCCACGCCGCTAACTTTGTCTTGCTCACAAATATCGTTGCACAAATATCGGTCGGGACCAAAGTGTTCCTACAATGGGAGTGTTTCAGCTTGCCGCTCAGCTCAATTTGCTCATTTCATGAGCCGTTAGTTCGGTTATTTTCAATTAATTTGTAATGTGTTATCTGATGCGCATCGCCATGAAAAATATAGTTTCTCAAAAACATGGAAATTCGTAAGACTTTTTGACTCATAATGCAATTGATATTATGTTTCGTACCAATGTTATATGACATACAATCCTATTTGTCCAACTGTTGGGTAATTATTTCTAATTCTTTGAAGAATATTTTCGTTGTATTGACAATTTTTAACACTAAATCGACATCTCTGCATCGGGGCTAAACTATATTTTTTTAATTTTATTCCCATTTATTACAAATTCTAGGACCATCAAATTCTCTTTTGCATGAATTATTTTTTAGCGGGTATAGAAGTATCAAAACTGGCTTGTGTAGTTCAATCCAAAGTTTAAAATAAAATTATATTTTCTACGTAGGTTGTGAATGTTCAATCTTATTCAATTTATTTTGAGGGGAATCGGTCTTAGCGCTCGAAGGAAGGTACTACAACAAGGGAGAAAATTTTCAGTTCATGTCATTTTTTCGTATGGTTGAAGTTTTAAGTGGAGACAATGATGTCTACATTCTTCCAGCAAATACTAAATGAGATAAATCATTGACTGAGACTGGATATTTCAATTAGTGAATGTCTACGAGAATGAATGTGCAGTCAGTTGCAGAAAGGAAATACTTCTCATGAGACTTCTGAAACATCAAATGTTTCAGCCTTTGGAAGAAATAGTCCAACTGATAAGAGTATAAATACGACAAGTATTTTTTAGTTCTTTTTCCAGCTGTGTACGTGAAATATCATCGATAATTTTCATGTATTTTTGAAATCTGATAGAAATGTGTTCCCTCAAATTGACGTATATGTTCTACCGTAGAGAAGCATAATAAAATATTTACGTATACAAATAAGGGTTGCAAATTATTCTCCCCAATGAAACAGTTTGATAAGGTGAAGTATGCAAAGGGGAATAAAAGTTTTTTTAATACCAGCCAGATGCACCTTCCTCAGGTAATTTAAGCCTTCGAACTACTGTCAGAATCCACATAAAGATGGCTACCCTTGAATGCATTTCTCATATTTCCTGTAAAATTTATTACGATGCAAAATACGTTGCTTGCATATTGTGGAGTCATAGATTGTCACTATATTCTGGTTTTCTATATTTCCTTCAATTGAGAAATAATTATTTTAAATGTCATCTCACTAGCAGCTGTTCAGCATCCACTCTCCCGTTTTCCGACAATAAGCGAAAATCATTGCACGTAAATTGGGAGAGGCACATCAAGTAGAGGGAAGTGTTGCGTAGTTTGCTGTTCTTGTGTGACCCAGATTATAAATCTACTAATATATAATTTTACTAATCTACTATAAAAAAGTAGTTTCGAAGCTGATGAAGAAATGTGATTCAATATTCATGTTTGAACGTACTGGCCCTTCCGTATTCCAATGTGGATTTTCAAGTAGCTTTTATTTACTGACCTAAGGCCTTATAGGATAATGTAAAATTACGTTTGGCCTTTTCTCAGCCCTGCCAAGGTTTCTCTCTAACGTTGCTTAACTGAGCTGCTATCAGACGACTTCTAGAATTGATTGCCTCGAGGAAAGCACAGAATTTACTGGACTCGCGATATTCTGCTCCTACTTGGCTATGCAGTGTAACACCATCAAGGGTGGCATTCACCCAACGTAAGCAAAGTCGATGCACATAACAAGAATGGCCTCCATTGCCGCTAATGCTGCAGGGCAGCCACCATTGTTGTCTGCGCGCTGCATCGACGTCCAGTAAACTGCCTTTTGTGCTCCCAGTCTACGTCCTGGCGCTCACTGCCTGGATCCATGCACAGAGGCCCGAAAAACAGCGCCCCCGCTGGCAGTAAGCAAACAAAAGCTTGAAAGATATGCAAATCTTTTGCTCTACGTCAGCGTCTGTTTTTATTTTCTGCCTTCGTGGACATCCTATCGCAATAATTAGTTATAGAAACATTACGTTATAGAAACTGCTATAAAAATGCATTTGACTCACATGCGTCACGCAAATGACAACGGCTTCAAGTGAGTAAATTTCAGGGATCGTGCACGTAATAAATTATTTACTACTTAATGTCATAGATTACTCCAGTTTTGAAATGCGCTTTCCAAGCCGAAGATTCACTCGTCGAGCTTAAATTTAATTTTTAAGTAGAGGAAATACAAAACATCATGCGTAGTATAAACGCCACATCATAAAGTTAAAGAAAAAGAAAACGAGGTATGACGTTACAGAACAAGCCTTGACTGATATATTAGTCAGGCACTCGTATGATGTTTTGAAGTTTTCCAGAGGTAGAAGAGTTGGATGGCAATTCTGGCGTCGATGATTTACTGACGGCCCCACCTTGGAAACGTGAGATCATAACTAACTGTCCTCACATTAGCTAGCATCATTGACAAAAAAGTATTAGATTTTCTAGAGTTCTTGTTCACTAAGCATTGCCTATTGCGCTTGATCTTACTCTTTTTTATGTATAACTCACAATTCTTCTAGGTTTTCAGAAATATGTTTAATATCAAAAATGCAAATTATTTGTTACGTTACGAATACTGATTTGACCTATTGTATGTGCTCATAAGATATAATCATATTCCCTGCGATTTATAAGTGAATGAAACACTTAACAAATTTCAAATTGATTTCTCCTTAGAATTCTAAAGACGTTTTAATTGGTATCGGGAAGAAAATACCGTATGAAAAGAAGCTGCTCTTAAATTACAGGTTTTATTATATTCTACAGGAAGCTCTCAACAGGTATGTATCAAAAGAAAAAAATTATTTCGTAAGGTTCACCATGCATAACTGTGCCTAAATCAGAACTGATAATCGCANATTACAGATTGATTTCTCGTTAGAATTCTCCAGGCGATTTTTCTTGGTACCGGAAAGAAAATAGCGTACGAAAAGAAGCTGCTCTTAAATTACAGGTTTTATTATATTAAACAGAAAGCTCTCAACAGGTATGTGTCAAAAAAAAATTGTTTCATAAGGTTTACCATGCATAACTGTGCCTAAATCAAAACTGATAATCGCATGATCGTGAAATATACTTGTATACTTGAGACCGTTGCTTGTTCGTGTTCCAGCTTGCTGCTATCACGCGTCACTTTTCGTGNATCAAGATCAAAGAAAATAAAAACGATTATAGTATGATCCTGAATAACGAAGAAACCCGACCTTAGACTTTTTCGAAAAGTACATTAGATCGGTGCATCATCTTTCATTAGTACATGTAGATTATTTCTCATGACGCATACGAAAGTCAAACATTGAAAATTAAAAAAAAAACAAATCAAAGACAAAATGGCTCACTTCCACTTGAGCTGTGCTCAGCCCTCACTTGACTCTTTCTTTCCTCGAGTTGTGACCCTCACTTGACTCTTTCTTTCCTCGAGCTGTGACCCTCACTTGACTCTTTCTTTCCTCGAGCAGTGACCCTCACTTGACTCTTTCTTTCCTCGAGCTGTGACCCTCACGTGTTGCGACCCTCTTCCAAATGCAGATCACGCATAGAGCTCCGCTCGCTTGAGCCTCCTTTCCCTTCAGCTTCTATTCTCGATTCCGCGACAAGACTTCCCTTGTAGAGCGACTTCTGTTCTTCATTCTGAGAATAAGGTTTTGTGTTAAAAATTTATACGCGTATAAGCACTTATTGCAATACTGCGCAGACTCACTGTATGCACTTTATCTGAAAATTTTAAAACTTTGCCCGTAAGAATTTGCTATACTTTTATATTCATAGTCTTTACGACTAGATACTTGTATTTGAAGATTTGAGGGGAGTCATTTAATACAAGAATCGAAATCAAATTTTTCACAGTGTTTTCATGTGCAGAAACTTAAATGTGAAGGAAATAAATTCCTATGAGTCAAAGTACAGACATGTACTGATGAAATGCAATACATACGAGTACTAGAAGCTAAGCCCACGCTCTAACATCAACACTAACGTGAATGATTGAAAAACTTGGTCGTAGATATCCTTCAGTTGAACATAGCCTGCAGTGTGAAAATGAAGAGGCGAAGTGAATTTCAATAAGAAGAGCTGAGGTCAATTTTAACACAAAAAATAAAAAAACCGAATGATTATTCAAAGCTGCAGATTTGGTAGTTATGGTTTGATGCATTATGATGCATTTCCAATGGGCTTGGAAAATACGAATGTCTTTTTTATTTTTACGAGCGTTTTAGTTCAGTTTTTGGAGAACTTTTCTACTCTACAACTTATTGTGTTAATGAGACTGTGGGTTTCATGACCAGTACAGGGTGCCCAGGACTCAGAGTTCGGCTTTAACTTGATGTGCAATTACGTTCTACGATTCACTGTTCAAATTGCCTGAATAAAAAATTGCTTGCATTGGGAATTTAGGTCTGCACGTCGTCTAAATCGAGGAAAACCACGACTTGCATTCGAATTTGCATGACGCTAGTAGCTTTTGGGAAACGTGCTATGTAACTCACAATTAACACGAGCCCTTAATTTTGTAGGGAGCTTACCGGTAATGAAGAGGCGCTTAAATTAATAATAGAGAGTGCACAGCATCGATGTGAACATTAGTTGAAACGCCATGTTCGACGTATAAGTAGAATAACTAGTGCGCACACTCCTAGAACGAATTGGTAAATAAATACGATTCGAGACCTCACATTCAACTTTATCAGCTCTAACTGTACTTCAGATTTATGATGATAGTTGAAAATTTAAAACATTATTGATTCGCCCATAGTTTTGCGACGGATTTCAGTGCAGCACGCGGTACACTCGCAATAAAAAGAGGTAGCTCATATAGCTATTCAATTTAGTGCTTTAATGATTCTGCTTTAGGTAGGATTCATGTCAGTTTAATTACTTATTTTGAGGTAATTCAATTCGTTATTATTGTCGAAATTTTGAAACCGTTTACATTTCTAATGTAAAGCAAAAACCAAAAACCACGTTCTAGGCAAAAACGATATTAGGTTCGTTTCACAACCCATTTTTAATACTTTTCGATAAATGCTAGAAAAAGTTGTCTCAAAACCAAATAAGAAGAGATATGAACTATTCCTCGAGACATCGAACCAAATTTGGCTTAAGAAAGTCGCAGAATTTTTGTTCCATTTTGATCATGATCTTGGTTTTGATTTGCGTGAACTTTCATTGTTCATGCGAAACTTATAATGTATTTCACGGTTATTCACTCTCGCGTTTCTAATGATGCCATAACATACGCTTTTCATTCGTTGTCTTCGGGTCTAGTTGATGATTTTTCTATAGCTGATGGGTGTCATAAGCTAAAGCACAAAGTCGGTAGAGCACACGAGTAACAAAGCCGTTTGCATTCGTAATGACAGTATTTCACTTCATTCTTAATTTAGAAATAATTTCAGGAGCTTGATTTAACTTCTTTTTGCTTTCTTTGTAAGCTTCAATACCTTTTTATCTTCTGTGTCGTTGGGAATTTTGATTTTGATTAGAAGCTGTAAACAACGAACACAAACGTTCATAGAGGCCTTATGTGTACTGAGCATAATGTCCAGCTCTCCTTTCTGTACCCTGAACCAAGACAGCATTCGGTTAATGAGCTAAGAATTTTACTATAAAAAAGATGCCTCTCACTTATCTAACTTTTAAGCTATTATTGTTATCGTATTGGAAGTGCAAAATCAACTCATTTCTGCTACGGGACTCGCAGAGTCTCACTCAATTAAAGCCTAGTTGCAATTTGGGCCAAAAAGAAATAATATCTCCTATACCCAGAGATGGGCAGCGCTACTTTGAAATGTAGCGGCCGCTACATTTCAAAGTAGCGCTGCCCAGCTCTGCCTATACCCATTGTAGGTTTGGAAGGCATTGGCTGAGTGCATTATCTGTCATTTGTTACTTTGTTCGAGTACTATTTATTATGTGAATAACTCGTGGTAAATGAATGTTTCAAATGCTTAAATATGTTCCAGGGTCATAACTTGTACACTCTATTCAAGACAGTCTGGATGCGATGAAAATACATTTTTTCATCAAACTTTCCCACCACACGTTTTGCATGAGTTTTATCTTTTTGAATTCATTTTTATCAATAAATTCAACTAGTAGAGTACAAAAATTTAAAGGGATTGTCTGATCGCTCTAAATTAGGTATGCTTGCGCTTTAAAAACTTTTTATTTTTTAAATATAAAAAAAAGTGTAGACTTATTTTTGAGGCATACTACGGTATTTTTCACGCTTGTATGTATTCATTCATATTTCATCAAAGCCTTTAGTTCAATGAAGTGGGTTACTTAAAATGTCATACAACATTAATTACTAAGGAGCTTGATTCTCTATTCGGCACATTTACAACACGAAGAATTACCAAAGCAATGCCTATTTTCTGTAGAACAAGAACTAAAGTGATGAATATGGCCGTTCAAATCATTAAGTGATGAATTAAAAGGCCAGAACATGAGTTACTCCAGCAATTTGAAGCCAATAAAAAATAAAATTAAAGTACATATGTATGTACTGAATCTCTTTGCTGAATTGGTGCTGGAAATTTAAGGTGTAAAATATTTATTCAAATATGATGATAGAATCTCAAGCGCACTTTATGGGTAGTTTTATGAAGTTCTGATTAAAAAAATGTGACGATAAGAATTAATGGTCGACTTGACGGCTCCTAATTACCTTCACGCTACGTGAGCCGAAGGAAAACCATAACAGTACGTAATGAAATAAAAAGTTGATGCTAAACTTGTGCATTAAACGTGACCCAAAATTCCGAAGATGAGGGGTTGGCCTGAAAATTTTAGAGATTTAATTGAAAAAAAAATAATTTTATTGGTAATAGAGATACTACAAAATTTAATCGAACTTTAATTAGCCTGAATTTCCTCTAGTATTGCTGACCAAAAGTTGAATAATAGTGAGCTAATGGGAGTTTAATTTTCACGTATGAGCGTGAAATTTTCATATCAGATTTTAAACAACTCTAAACAATTTGAGTAATTCATTATCAACCGAGTTAAATGAATTTAAAAAATTACATAATTGCTTAGCTTTACGGCGTAATCTGACAGGTTTACCTGCCCATAACATGGTTCTAGCTCAAAGCACTTCCTCTGCAATGCTGCTGGGTTGTTCTTTGTTAGTTTTGTATGCCACGAATTCTAAGCGCACGAACACTTTTATATAGAAATAGATATAATTGTATACTTAAGTAAACAATCGTATCATGGAAAACAGTTTTCTAATGGAAGCTTAAAAAATAAAACTCTCTTATACGTTCTGCGAACATCTTTACTGGTTTCCTTCTCGCTTAGAAAGAGACTTTTTATTTCAATGAAGCATTTGGTATCATTGTCATCAAAGAAATACTACGATAGCACTGTTTTTACACACCAACACATTGGAATTAGTTCAGGTATCACGTCCCAGGCCACACTGGAGTGCCGCCTTTGGCAAATCGCATTTAATATTCCTTTGCCAAGTGACGAATCTCGGGGCATCGAACCGCGGAACTCGCGGCTGTGCAGCAAACACGCTGCCACTGGCGCTGCGGAGTCGTGGTTGCCCACCTGACTCCATGGACCAAATTTGGGAACTGTAGCATTTTTTCAATAATGCTTAATTCGAAAGATTATCGATTGACTTGATCTTCGTTTTTTCTAATGCCTAACCAAAATGTAAATGTTAGTTAATTAAATAACGTATGTTAACAACGTTTAATTTGCGTATTAGGCCAATGAAAAAATAGAACGATTCCACATAATCAGGGTTTCTATATTCACGAATATACGAATATATGCACTGCCGATGTACATGAGCAAAAAATGACACCAATGCAGAATATGATGAAAAAACTTCATTTAGAAAATTTGATGATTTGACTGATGTTCATTTTCTCTTTAGGTGCGCTTCCAACAATTATCGAAAGTAAACTAGGGTGGACTCATTTTTAAAAGCCTAATTGATGATCAATTTTTCAGCCAGCTGCAAGGCGTGCGTATGAAACGTCTACAGCTGATATTTCTGCAATTAAAAGTTAGGAATTACGTTATCATGGAAATATCTATATTGATTTATATTCTTGATCTTAAGAGCAATGCATTCCAGGAAATACCGTAAAATGAGAGAAAAATCAATTATAAAGAAGTTTTCATTAGCTACCGATTAATTTTTTCTGAATACATTTTGAGATATATAACAGGTTGATCAAACGATGTGTAGACAAAAATTTATTCAAATAACTCTTCATAACAGCAAAGTTAATTAACTTTCCTCCTCAAAACAATTACAAAGCAATGCAGTTTACATTTTCCTCTCAAAAATTTGATGTATCCCGCTCTACCCTTCAGAACACGTTTCAATCTATCGGTAACCTGACTAAGTGATGCAGGGATTGTTCCTGGCGAGATATTTTCCTAGCGTTGCCTAAGTTTAGCCTTTCGAGCATCGAAATTTTAATGATTGAGTGAACAGGCTTTGCTCTCAAGAATGCTCACCACACTGAAGTCCGTGGGGTTTGAACCTGGTGGAGGCCGCAACTCCTTGCACCAGAAACAAGCCATATTGTCCCTACACCAATTTTGTACAAGGTTGGCCGTATGGGAAGTGGCTTCATCCTTTTGAAAAGTAATTTCAGATTCATCAAATATTGTACGGATCCAAGGAATCAAATTGTTTTTCAATAAGTTCAGGTATGGGTGCCGATTTGTCTTAACTCCTTTTTCGATGAATGTGAGTTTTCGCCTTGTCGAGGTTACACCACCCTAAGCCGTTGCAAGATGCTGGTTTTTGACACTGGAAAGAGAGACGCATTTTCACAGTGATGTCTTGCTAAGTTTTTACGTATATACGGTCATTTTAGTGGTTGTAGATTGCTTGGACAGTGAATAATTTTTCGTTAGTCTATTACACTGGAGGATGAGTGCCATCACTTAATTTTTGAAGGAGAAGCTTTGCTCGACTTAACGTTTTTACTTTTGTAACTTGAGACAACAGTTGACCTTTTTCTTTTAAAGAGATAGCTTTCAATACTTCAGGACATCTCGCATGGTACCCTAGCTGATAGAGGCTGCTGAAGTGAGTTTCCTAATACTTCTCTTTGGGTCCCTCCGAATATTTTCTCCTGGGTTTCTAATAAGTCTTTTTTAGCTGACCGATTTGGAGTACTCCTTTTTCTTAGCAGGTGCGCCTGTGCTCTTTAAGGCGTGTCAAGACCTTATAAATGCCTGACTTCCTCACGCGAGGCTTGAGAAGTCTAAAAATTTTCCCTGCTTTTTTCTTGTTTCATATAATTCACAAATACCTTTGCTAATTTTACTCATAATTACTAAACAATGAAAATAAAGATCTGAATATAAACACATATTCACAATACGTAATTCTAAGCTAAAATGTAGTCTATATTTCCCATATTTTTGATTTGTTACGTTGTTTAATGA
The DNA here is from genome assembly GCA_014899125.1 of Orchestia grillus. NCBI lineage: Eukaryota > Metazoa > Arthropoda > Malacostraca > Amphipoda > Talitridae > Orchestia > Orchestia grillus. The sequence goes on along the minus strand of VOMN01057440.1, from coordinate 13,116 downwards.
TATTAAAAAATGTCTTCAACTCAATTGTTCAACCTGTAAAATAGAATAGAAGCGTAGGTCGCGCTGCATGACTTCAAGCGGTAAACTTTGACCACAATCGGTTATTTGTGATGTAGATCTATAAGTGTAATAATAAATAAATTTTTTAACAGATTTTGGGGTTGTGTAGATGAAAACATTTCACTTCTTTTATTCCAAATTTCGACCTACGTATTAACAAATGAACTTTTCGACGTCATCGGCGACTTCAAAGGAGAATCTTACTCATTTGCCATAGAATACCCATACGCATCTCGCACTGTTCTGCAAACGGTGATGGCTACCACAGATTTTAAATGTCCTCAATAATTAATGCTCTTCAGCTAAAAACATCGCAGATTAGAAAAACACGTATGTTTAGCTCGATCATGTACAGGTTTGGAACTTTGGCTGAACCTGTGAAATTGAAACTCCATGTCACTAAAGTTGTTTTGAACGCGGTACTCACACTAGCTTGACTCGTTTGATGCGCAGCGGTGCAGAGATGCTGTACGCGAGTAGCTTCAGACGGAGGAGCTGCAACAAACCTTGTTAGGTGGTCCCCTGATTTGCCGGGCGCAGTTTATGCACTCAGATCACGGCCGAACTAGAGACAATGGAGACCTTATATGAGAGCAAAATACGAGCCCCATGACCGAGCCTTTCCTAACTTGGCCCGCGCATTTAATGGAAGTCCCAAAGCAGGGTATCGGGAGACCGGCACATTATTCTGCAGACGGTAGCTTGTCCGCACGATGTGCAACCGAGTCACTTGCCTGGTAATGTAAATAAATTATTGCCTGTGCAGGACCGAGGCCACACACCTTGAAACAATTATGTTTTTGTGGTAGGTCGAAACTACCGCGTCGCTAAAGTAGCGGGCATTCATTGTGGCTCCCAGCGCATCACGCGACTTAGCTGAGGTCTTAGAGGGTGATCACCTCTAAAGAACATCTTCATGACTTTATGAAATGAAAACAACTAATAGATCATTTCTTTTCAATTTCAGCAATTTACTGTGCATTGTGAAACTCATTTAAATTCTTTGGGTTTGTTTACAGAAAATTTTTAATCGCCAGGTACCATGCGGGATGATGTATGTTTGAATAATTTAAGGTTACGTGTATTTATACTTCAAATTGACTGTCATCATTTTTTAAAATCGTAGATTGAGCTTTCAATGTGCGATGCAATGCATATAATCAGTTAAAATATTAATTTCTTCACAAATGTTCCAACAAATACTAATCATGCGGTACACGCAAATCTTATTTACTCATAGTCTACTAACGTTACCTCAGCCTACTCTGAACAGATTGCAAGAGTTAAAAGATAATCTTCAGTATTTATAAAGTAGTTTAATTTATCTGACATTGACCAAGTACAGGCAAGTGTAATCCGTTCTGTTACTAATTTAGAAGTTTTAAAATTTACTCGATGAATGGGGTTGGGTGTTGAGAAAAATTGCAGTCGGGCCCTCGTGTCAACGGTGACGTTAGTGGGAATCAAAGTATCCCAATGAGTATGAGAAATGAGAAGATTGAAATATCTTATTTTCTATAGAGTTTCCTTAACACGAATAACTTCTCAGAAGTAATATGAAATGTCACAGTCCGCTAATCAGAGTGCACATTGGAAAAATGGTTAGCTTGAAAAGTGCAACTTGTCATTGCGAATATCATGAACAATTAGCAGATCCAATAGCTCTTAGGATTTAAAAATTTGAATTATAAACTTATGTTTCAAAGAACCTAGTCTAGAACGTTGCTCAATGTAGTCGCATTTGTTTCGACCAGCCAGTGTACATAGCAACGCTTCCTTCCCCCGTCCATTCATCAATCCAGATGCGCTGTCTTTTATCTACCGAATCATAACCTTACCCTAGTTTTTTTGTCATATATGAATAAAGCTCAACCCTAAAAAATCATGTTCAACATTTTTTATTCAATATTCTTTCATTTTCATCCCCATTGATTATATTCGAACTTCATCTTCACACTTCTAAGTTAATAACTGGATTTGGGACGACTTTTCCTCCTTTCCTCTTGAATTAGCAGCTCTCATAAAGTTAAACACAGTCCCTTTGCTATACATATATTTAGTATAACTTTGTACAGGAATTCCTTTCTGACTAGTGCTGAATATCTACTGGATTCTGTTACAGCACAGATCCACATTCTTGGCCGATGATGAGAACATTGAGTGACGTAATTCGGTTGAACTGGATAAGGTGCTCTGGCCTTGATCCCCCGAACTACCACCCATCCATGGAGAGCCACAGATGCCAAAAATAGGCCGTGCATTTGCATTGACCGAGCAATGAAGGGTGTGTCATTCACGTAGCTTGATTGTGCAGAAAATATTCTACAATTGAGAGTAAGTAGAAGTTCACTGATAAGAGCAAAGTTCGTAGGGAAGTATCGGCATTCCAACGGAATTGTTAATGATATCAAAGGTCGCGACGCCAAGCCTGCTTTATAGACTGCTTCTACCATACCGTTTTTAAGTACGCTTCTCGACCGGATTACATCATTCTCAGGAAACAGATGCACCAGTACATGATGCCAGTGTAACGTTTACTGTGTAATCAGCATGAAATTAAAGGCTATAAAACTAATGATCCCCGGAATTCCTCATCATTAATTTTGCTTTAAAGTTTCGATGAATGAAAGAATATAATAAAGTTGCGTGGTATTAAATCAAGTTAAATACGACTGTACACAAATTCGACAACAACTAATCAAATATTAACAATAAATATGCGGTGTAAGTAAACGAACAGTTCAACGATAGCTTGGAACTGCCACCGCTAATTGATTTTTAAATTCTTAGATTACAGCTCTCAGAAATGCTTTAACTTTTACATTCTGCAGCAACACTGCAAAATATTCTGTGGATTAACTATACTAGCATTCTCGGTAAGAGTAGAAAACACGTGCAACAGAGTAAAGTTCAACGTGATCTCAGAGAAACTCGACTCTTCAGGCTGGATATCATCTCACTCGGCTGAGGATTTACTCGATTATTTTACTCGATATCATCTCACTCGGCTGAGGATTTACTCGGTTATTTTATGTTTATAGGAGACCACACACAAAATGTACAATTTCATTCGTGTATAAGACGTCCTTACTTTCGTGAAAATTGAATTTTTTCTGTCAAATAGTAGACTATGTTAAACAAATCGGCCGAACAGAATTATTTTTCAACAACTTTCATTCAATACAGCGACTTAGAAAATGGAATCTGATTTATTCTGCTTCATTTCAATTTTCCGAATGAGTTGCCTTAGTCCTAATGTAAAGATTATGCATAACTGAATATACAGTGCAAGTTGCACACCTTAAACTACATACGCTCATAATCAAGAACCTTTAGTCAGTGATACAGTAGTTATATTTACTAAAACTATTTCTGTGACTTATGAATGCCCAAATATTTCCAAGCTCAAGAATTAGTAAATGGTGGCAACTTACGTCCAATTTCGACCGCACAATAGCTCAGTTAAGCTACAGAATCAAACTCAATCTGAATTTATCTCGATCAGCACATTGTATAACTGGAGTGAAACTCAGGGAACTGTATTTAACATTCTTTGGAATCTACATTCTTTCAGTTAGGCTCCTGAGTTTTCAAAATTCCTATAGGTTTCTCCTGTCTTACAAGACATATTAGGTGAGCAAAAGCTTGCCAGCTAACGATGGCGTTGTAATAGTCGCTGCTGCCAGATACTGAGGATGCAGGTAACTTCTCTTCCTTAAAAAGTCAATTTCTAATAAAAAATGCTGCTATAGGTTGATGGTGTAATGCCTGAGTAAATCATGCCAGGTACAGTACACGCTTTTCGTGAGGGTGAGCTTTTTTCCGATCTTGATAAGACAGCACTAAAATTTATATAGGCCTGAAATTCAATATATTTCCCAAAAGCAATCAGCATGCGGCGATCAATTATACGTAATTTTGTGTGGAATACCCTTAAAAATATAATATCAAAATCAAATCAAAAACGAATTATTAATACAACAACGTACATTAAAATATCCAAGTACCACGACATCATAACAACATCCCTTACAACTACCCTACCCTCAATGAAGCGCTTCAAAACCTTTCAGCAGCTGCAAAAGGAAGACCAGGTCTCCAGACGCGGTTCCCCACACACGCCACAGATGCAGGCGTCATGGTCCACGGACCCGGCCGGACTTGGAAAGCCGGACGGCATTCCTGATGGCGTTCCCGGCATTGTGGTCTTGTCGCTGCTGTTTTTCTACGCTGTTTTATGGAGGGCAGACCAGTAACCCCTTTTACGAACCACCTGGTCGCTATTTCAATAGAAATGCTTCATTTTATGCACCTGCTGGATGAACTTGCATTTGAATCTTCATAAATTTACCTGTTATTAAGTGTTTAAATTCAGATGTTGCTCGAAATTGTTTCATTTCGTGAATTGTTTCTCAATGTTTTGCAACCTTTGCATTGGAGCGTTTGCATACAGCGAAACTCTAGATTGAAATTCACGATTTCATTCAAAGAAGAAAAGCTCGGAGAACGTTAATCTATACGTACCCTTCAGAGTAACTCTGCTGTTCTTTAACGTTTATTTAATTCAATTTTAGAAGTACATCATGCAAAAAAAAACGCGATTATCTTGGTGATTTCATAATTCTGTTGTATCCCATTTTCCTAAGAAAAATATTGAGAATTTATTCTATCAACCTATGTGTTTACGTAGACTCTTAAGCCCTGATTTAAGAAGGAAAATGAGATTGAAGATTCCATATGTAAAACTAGTTAGTGACTCAAGCCCCATGATATCCTAAAATGGAAATATTAATACAATTGGTTCTAATGACAGGTAATCATCATTTCGACGACGAGAAAAGGGCGACCAGTTCTGCAGGCGCACACTAATTTATTTTTCTTATGTATGGTTATATTTCTCTACTGTATGGCTATATTTTAACATGTGACCATAAGGCTTTTTTCATGAGCCTCCTGTCAAAAAATACAGTTGATTTAAAACTGTTTTCGACTACACTTTAAGTAGAGAAGGAAAGAGAAGAAATGTATACCATCTTTTATCTGTTTTTTGAGTTTGATTCTGGACACCACAAAACCTTCAGCATTACTCCTTGTAGCGGTTACTTCAAAGAAATAAATCCATAAATAAAAGGACGCAATCGACCATAGTCAGCCTCTGGGTATGATCGAGAAGGAACTGTATTGATATTTTCAATTGTGGAATGTTTTTGAAGTTGTTCACTACAGAACGAATGGCCTTCACGAAATAAAAATTTTACTGACCATTATAGCTTTAAGAACTTGGCTCAAAGGAGCATTGGGTACGTTAAACCAAGCTCGTTTGAGGCCGAAAGTTTTGTATAATTAAAATTTAAACTTGAGCCTAGAGAAACTGAGATCCCTTTCCTTCTATGAACAATATAATGTTCCTATATTCTCACTTTATGACTTCATTCATTTTACTTCAAACGAATGCCAGTGCATTCAAGCACGTAATTACGACTCTACCGATAATAAATTTCAAAAAAAAAAACTCGCTAACCCGAGTTTTCTTACGGGACTTGGGAGTTTCTTCGTTGAAACACACGACATTTCATAGCGTCACGAAATTGGCGAAGGTAAAGAACCTCTCGCGCAGTCGTGCTTCGCTTCAGCTGCGGAAGCCTGTTGCTGCAACTGTATGCTCCTTTCTGTTCGAGAAGTTGTTCACAGCTGGCGTTGTCTAAATCATAAAAATGATAGGATCATCTTGGGTTCAGAGATAATTACCGTTTGTGTAAAATATGTCCATTCATAAATGACTGAACAAATTAAAATTTTCCCTCAATTTATGGTACATTTGCGCATTTTGTCAAATACCCTTGGTAATTCAACAGGTAGCTTGATCCTAATCTCGTATGAAATAATGCTAAATGGCGATTTTTTGAAAAATGACATACAGTATTTCGAAATACTGAAAAGTTCTTTACTAGCCTCACTTATGATTCGAACGAAGTTAATGCATTAAGAGTTACCACGTTCACTGATGTCGTCCAGGCGATATACGACCGTCCGATGCATTTTATGCGTCATCTCGTCTTGAATGAAAGCTGTTGACGTACCCGTTACCAGAGAGCGATTTCGTAATTGGACACTCGCGGCATTAGAAGCAAGGTACTTTTTTCATGGTACTTATTACAGCATATTAGTTAATAACCATATTATTAATTTTAAAACGCAATTTAAAACCGCAGTACCTCACAAACAAGGTCGCTGCACGAGCCACAGTTCAATTTGCAATTTTATTAGTAGTCGGACAGTAATGTAATTTCAAAGTAAGAGAAAAAACACGGCTAACTTGTATAAGCTGGATAAGTGAGAGAAAAAACACAGTGAGTTGTATAAGCTGGATAAGTAAGAGAAAAAAACACGGCTGACTTGTATAAGCTGGATAAGTAAGAGAAAAAACACGGTGAGTTGTTTAAGCTGGATAAGTAAGAGAAAAAACACGGTGAGTTGTATAAGCTTCATAATTGAAAATTTCACATTCAAGTGCGCAAGAAATGAGTCTATTGTTTACTGGTTGTCTGCAACCAGAGGGACTGGTACGCAGCTGTGCACCACGCACACCTGGCGCGAGCAGCTGTGCAGCTGCGAGTCCCTCTGCCGCAGCGTCCAGTGAGTGTGGCGAGCGCATCATTGCCGTCTGTCTGCCGTCTGTGTGCCTACCGACCCTCCGGTAAAACTGTGACTATTCCGAGCATCGCCGTGATGCCCCACGCTGTGGCCGGGCTCCCGATGCCTCTTGTTAGACGTAAAGTGGACGTTGTCCCTCCTCATGGTGAGAAAGTGTTTAGAAATCCGTGAATTGTGATCTGTGCTCAATATATAATCGTTGATCTTGGATACGAAAATGCGGTTCATATTACTTGTTGGCTATGTGTGTGATGTTTAAAAATATCATGTGATATAAGTGAAGAACACTACTTGCGCCATTTACCTAAAACTAATGTTTATTGTGTGCATTGCCTGGGTATATATCGAAAGACCAGCCAAAGCCTTGTTCTCTGCCTTTTGTAAGTACCCACGAGCTTCTGGGCGGGATATAATTCGTGATAAATTAACCTGAAAAGTACCGAGACCAGAGAAGTGCAAAGTGTGGAAGGGAAAATTCATCATGCCATCATTATCTTTAAAATACACCAGCGTGTCTTCAACCAACAATGAGGCGTGGAACTACACATCTATTCCAAACATTATTCCAGAGGGGTAATTCAGTGAGGTAGATTGAGCGAAGGGTAAAGAAGTTTCTACTCAACAGACCACAGTAAAAATGCAAAAATACTGCATGAAGTAAAAAATATATAAACTCCTTCTTAATAAGGATAATATTTTCTCTAAACTAAGCAAGTATTAAGTATGAATTCAGTACGCGGACATGACATCAATTGAGTTCAAAGTTCGATTCACGAAAAAATTATTGTATTGGAAGGTATCCCGAATGAAGCAGAAGCTCTAACATAGAGATCGTTAGGAGAGCAGGAACGCGGCAAATTCTTGGCATCGGAGTGATGATCAGAATGAGATGGAGGATCGTTGACAGGATATCCTGGTGCTGCAATTCCTGCCCGTGTTCTCGGCTGCTGAATACCGCCCTGCACTCGCTTGAGTTCGTATTCACTGCACTCGCCTGAGTTCGTTTGTGAATAGCACATGAAACTAGAGACGATCATCGACGTATGATGTACGTATTTTAAGCGCTGTTTGATTTGTGTTCACAATGTTTAGCTCTAGGTAATCGAAATATGTATGTGCTCTTGATGCAGGAGTAAATACAGTATTTCGAACACGTGAAACTACAAGCAATGAACACAAATCAAACGGGCTTTAAAATAAGTATTTCACATCTTGAGAATAGCCTACACGTCTGTGCGAAGGCTATAGATATATTCGATAAAATAACTGTTTTTGAATTAGTTGGCATGTACAAGAAAATATATTGATATACGAGTATGTTAACGTCAAGCGTACTGTGAAGCTGTTCTATAATTTCTGTGACTAAAAGAAAAACTGTTCTAAACTGTTAAGAGAAGGATTTGAGACAATAAAATCCGTCCTTCCACAATTTCTTATAGATTAAAGGTTAAATTTCCGACCGGATAAAACTCTACGTACAACGTCTAGCATTTGTGGCTACCTTCATTGAGTGAGACGTCTGTTGTAGTTTCTACTTCCTCGCAATAAGAGCTAATGGCTCAATAAATTGTTGCCATTGCAAAGTCACCACAGCTGGCAAAGAGAGACTTAAACAAATTTGCTCTAATGAATCCTAGGCCCAATGATTTCTCTCACATCGGAACCTTTGTTCGTTCATTCATAACAACCGAAGCTGTCGGTATTGTTCTTTGTTGTTAAGAATCTGTCTTATTTATGCTGAGCAAACGGTACATTAACGAAATCTTAACTCGCAATTCTATGTACAGAGTAGCACGTAAATACAACGTGATGAGCACGAGAAATCTTAATTTTGATTCATACCTTCTAGTGATGCCCAAAACACAAGCAGATACGCAGCGTAGCTCTTAAGTCACAGGCGTGTCTGACGCGTCTGCCCTGATGGCTTCGTAGTGCAAGTGATAGCATACTTGCCTCCTAGCCTGGAAATTCCGGGTTCTAGAACCCGGGCAGAGTGCTTGCTTTGGGAGAGAAAGACTATTTTTATAGCTTTACATTCATGGAACGCTGAAATGAATAAAGTTTAGTTATACATACCTAATGTTTCGTTCAGTATTCACACAATTGCAAAAAATATGAACGAACGAATGTTAAAGCAATATTTCGTTCATTCAAAATTCGCGGGTCCTTTTAGGGTTTTTTATGCACGATGTTTCCTAAAAAAGCGTCACACCAGTGTGGCCTAGACGGGGTGCCCTCGAACTACTTCCAAAGTATCCGAGGTGAGAAGTGAGATCGCCGGATGCGGACTGCAGCACAAAGGGTGGATGCTCCGGTGTTCAGGTCAGGGGGCAGCAGCAGCAGAGTGCCTCTCAGCCTCCAGGCCGTTCGTCTGCTGGGGGTCAGAGGGCGCAGCTAAGCGCTGCGGGGCCTGCCAATATTCAGGACGTGTGCTGGGGTAAAGGATCGTGCGGTTCTACCTGTTCGCGTACTTGTGTAGAAAATTTGATAATAGTGCCTCTAGGATATTAACTGCGAGGCATCAGGAGAGAAAGTTACTTCCGTAACACTAGTAGCATGTGCACGGATTACGAACTGATGAAGGAATTCTTTCACTGATTATACAATCATGTTAAATTCTACTAATCTCATCAAGTTGTCACCACAACAGCTTACCTGAAGAGTTAACTACGCAGTATCTGGTGAGAAAGTAACTTCCGTATCACAAGAAGCATATGTAAGGATTGCTTATATTTGTGAAGGAATTCTAACGTTTACTATACGATCCCGTTCAATGCTTTTAATCTCACCGAGCTGTCACCACAAGTTTACAGCGCCTTCAATTTCGTTACCTATCATCAGTTCCCTTCTGCTATGTTATTCGTGTCCCAGTGCTGGCTATGACATACATGCATTGGTTAAGTTTAGTGTGCAATACGATACCAAGTAATCGAGTACTAAGTAACAAAAACTGAAATCAAAATAATTTGCTCAGGCTTTTTCTCATGATGTCAGGAGTCTATGCTGTACAAGAATCACATGTATTTCTTTTAGAAAAGAGGCTTCTCAGCTCTTTCGCTCCTGGCTCTTGAAGGTTAGCGATTGTCTCGATCACGGAGTTAGTACATGAACTCGGGGAAAATTTTCAGTGCAGATTAGTAGGCTTTAGTCATATGTACTGTCGCTCACACTTTTATCATTATCAACGCATTCCCTCTATAGTAGATCAGGATACCAAGGGGCAGTAGTACAATGAGTACTTTATTAATTTTCATCTAGCTGAAATTTCGTTGCTGTCATGTTTCAGCGTTGAGTTCTGTGTGAGGCTGTCGGCATTATGATCGTTGTAGCGGGCTTTTGATTTTACTTGTAACGGGAAAAATTACAAAACGTAATTACTTAGGACTTATTTAACAGGTACCCGTATACGAAATGTAGAACTTTCAAATGCAGGAATCATAAGACATCCTTCCTCCCTCCCCGCTTTCTACGTGGGTTTTTGTGGTGCTATGTGTTCGATGTGGTGCGAATTCTAGAATCGACAATTCCAGAATTCACACATGGTATATCTTTCAATGAAATGGAATTGATACTTCTCATAATAATAGTGAGGTACATTTTCCGTAATTGCTTAAACAAAAGAGTAATTCACACAGAAAATACGGTTGTTAGACCAACCCAAGAGCACGAATTTTTGTTTTTTGTATTGATGAAAGGCCGCGATCTTTGTCAGGGGATTCCTTTGCAACAGTGCCACATTCATTTCAAATTCTCTCTTCAGTTTATGTCATCTGTAGCTCACTGCACCTGTAGAAAAACTTGAGATGAATGCATATGCTTTCAGGCTGCCAAAGTTTTTTGTTCATAAGTTGTGGACGCTATATTGCGCTACGTTTAATTAATAAGGCCTGATATCGCACTTTATTGGCCCTCTCGTACAGAAATATTGAAGTAATTTTTTGTAACTAGCCTTTTTACATCCCTGGATTGAACTGAAACGCGCCTAAATCACACTCACGTGTTAATTAATGTAAGCAAACCTTACGCTCAGCCAGTTTCTACGTTTCTATTTCTCAGAATGACTAGGTAATAACTTTCGAAAAGTTAAGACAGACGGTTTACCGAAGCCGTTCATGCATCCTGTGACCAAGCTCATTACTATAGCTGACAACAGCAGACCGTAAATCTTTCTAAAATTTATTTCTGTAAGTGCTTTTATACGCACAATCTCGAACATCGCATTACATCGGCTTCTGTTCCCAGGAAAGCAGCCTTTGCCTTTACCTATTGTATTAATTTAGACAGTGAACTATAGAGGAAAATGAAGAGTTGACCGCTGAGAACGAAGGGCAAACTTTGTATAGAGAGACTACCTCAATGCGCCCTTCAAACCTCAATATAACGAGTTTCTCACATGAATCTCGCTCGAATTCGCGGTAAAGTTCACTAAAGCGATTAGGCGATTTTTAGAATGAAATTATTCACAAGCTCTGAGGTTTTCTGTGGGAATGGCCAGCTCTGGGCGGCTCTGGAAGTCGTGGGAAAGGGAGCGGGAGATTGGCCTGAGGTAAGCAGACTTCTCACATTTGTGGCTAGTAGCCGGCGTGACTAGAATCGCTGCAGGCTTCTTGTACAAAACCTGATACGATAATTCTTCATTACGACGTACCGCAGGATTATACGTGTGAATCACCAGCAGACACAGAGTACGTATTCTTCAAAATTCTAAAGGAAAACTCCGTAACTTACGTTGACTTTTAGTTTTTTCGCACGAAGCTATTTGTACAATACCATAAATTTCATAATTTCATTTTAAAATTATCCTTTAAATACCAGATAGATCTCGCAATAAAGTACTTTTAAATACATTCTAATCTACTTCAACTAAATAAAAACAATTAATTTCAAATTCATCGAAACCATTAGGTCTAATGTAACAACCCATTGGATACGTTCAACAACGGCTTTGGCAATTATTGGCAACGATTACAGCAATGACCAGCAGGTCGCAGCAGCGGTGACAGACCTGTACACAGTCAGCACGGCCATTCCTCCCTCAGCCCATGCAGTACCTTCAGCTCCGCGAGTAGAGAACTTTTCCTCTCGCTGACCTTGCCATCCTCTACTCCTTCTCCTTCCTCCCTGTGCAGTCATCTGCCTGAATGGAGCCTGGCATCAATGTTGCTCAGCAGCATGAGGTGCAACAGAGCATTTGGAATGCACGGGTACACAATATCAGATAAGGGTTGGATTTGGTCGCTTCAGTACGTAGTCGAAATTGTTGGGGCTGCGATGTGTGCAAGAATAACTAATCATATTCAACTAAGTAATTGAATATTAGGTAAATATGGTGTATGCTGATACAATATTGCACACCAAAATTGAATATGTTCACAAAATTTATCCGAATTCAAAGAGAACAGAAAAAGTCAGTTTCGTGGGTACGAGATTTTTGGATCCATGTCCTTCACGTAATTCATCTGAGTTTTTTCGTCTTGTGTGTATTTACCTTTATTACCGCATCCGTAACTGCCTCACTATTTATCCTGTTCTATAAATGGGAACAATGGTAGACAAACTTTGGAATTTTAAACAATCATGCGGGTATGCTATGCTAAATTCATTTCAAAACCATAGATAATAACATATATCCTGTTGATTTCATGTTTAATACGCACAGATTTATTTACCATTAGCATTCATAAGTGCCGTCAAAGTTAGCATTTTAATTATTTAACACAGGCGAAAATAACAGACATACACATTTGGAGACATTTCATTCGGAAGAAGTCTTAACTCTAGGATGCTGTTACTAAGTTCCTGACCCATCTTCAGGCGCGTGTCTGGAAAAGTTTGCTCATTTTTCGGGCTTTTAGGAACTCCGCGACGCAATTTGGGAATCATACAAGTATGCAGTATTCTTACCCTCCGTACGGACCGGAGCTTTCCCTAAACTCGTGTTGCGAGCTGCACCTGAAATGTGTATGCAATGTATCCATGTGTAAGCGAAGGCCCCTCACACACGCACACACCTGCACACACCTCGCCCGCCCCTCGAGCTGGACCGTGGGAAAGTCGCTGGATCTCAGTCCCGCCTGTGAACAATACCGCTCATCTGTAGCAGCCGAACTGTGAGATGAAACTCCCCAATTGGCGCTAACATAAGCGAATAAACGTGGGTGAAGCGAGAGAGAACAGCCAGTTCTCACTGCACAGGCCATTCAAGGTAAACAAAGGAAAGCTTTTTATCGTCTTCTCTGTATTCACATTGTCACAAAAGAGATCCGGAATTCAATACTTAACCCATTAAAGTTGAAGAAGAGCTACATCAATTGTCTTCGTACGACCGCTAAATGCTATGTCATTAGAGAAGATCAATTATTTTACCTTTATTTATCGTAATAGTATCAATATTAGGCTGTA
>VOMN01057431.1:0-10859 GCA_014899125.1 Orchestia grillus | reverse complement strand
TCACAGTCGCTCTTGTGGCCTTCATGGCTGGGATTTGTCCAACCATCATGGCTGACGGTGAGTGTGCTGGATAAGCAATCGCAAGAAATTTAGCTAATTACGAACTATAGAATAACACCTAAAAAAACTAGTTTTAGGGCACAATCGTTCATCATGTTGGATATTAATTGGACCCTTGAATGCTGCATAGTAAGTTGGTACCACAGAGTTAACTCAAGTGTGAAAGATAATAGCCTCTTTACTTGCGACAGGTGACCGTCAGGTCAGTGATGTATGTATTTTAAGCTGACATTTTTCCGAATTATCATCTTAATAAAAGTTTTTTCCTTTTATTTTGCTTCGTTTAGCACGTAAGGGATGACATTCAGTTGAACGAACACGTAAGTGTACGTAAAAAAGATATCACGAACGAAACAACGAAAACTTGCATCGCACGCTGTAGTTGAGAAGCAGTGATCCATTGGATGAAAAATCACTAACCATTCACGTGAAAAAGAAAGCGCCACTGAAATATACGTTCTGCAAAATATAGAAAAAGCTCCTTCGTATGTATGTATTTTCTCATCTTTATCCTTATCTTAAGTTCCTACTCTTCCTTCACTCATCCCTTCCTTTGACTACCCTCGAAATGGTCGAAGTTCTTAGCAATGTAACGCAGTTTTATTTATTTTGCTTCGTGATATTATGCATAGCAGACAATAACGTGCAAAAGATCTCACGGTCTCAACCTGACTAGGGTCTGAGGGAGTTCAATCCCGCTTAGCGAAATACAATTGACAAGGCATTCAGGCTGGCATTCGGCGTAACGTCATTAAAACATCGGGAGAAAGAATACTAATAAACATTCCGTTCAATACATAATTTATTTCTCTATTTATTCTGTAGTTCAATTGCACAAATAAGTAAGCCTTAATTGTTGACACCTTTCACAAGCTACTGTATTTTGACTTAGCAGTCATGGGCTCGACGTTTACTTGAAATGTTAACTATTTAAATAACCATACTGGAAACTATAAACCTCCTGCAAAGCAGTTCGTTGCAGAACATGAGTGTCTGTGAGCTTTGTGGAAAATATGGTTACAGAGGGTAACGAAAACCGTTATCAGCACTACTGTAATGATCGTGGGCATCTATTCGATATAAATTTCCGTTGTTTGCTAATGTTATGTATAATAGTTGGCTTACGACATTAACATGCTGTTGCCTATAATTTTCTTCGTCGTTTTGTTATCACATTGAACCGTTGCAGCCAATGGTGACATCAAGCTTTTCGTAGACGTGTGGAATTTGCATATTTTAGGCAGCAGCTCGTATTTTATATCTGAGCAAAACCAGTCCTTATTTGTGTTTGATTATACTTGGAAATGGAAGCGAATATTTTTCTTTGCATTCTTGTACTCACAAGAAAAGAAAGTGCGGTCGATTACTCGCATGACTTGATTATGCCTCAATAGATATGACGTGTATCTAAATTAGGCTTTCCGATACCGTATCACTTTCACATGCACAAGATTATTACACACAGGACTGGAAACTTTAAAAACGTAATTTTGATATTTAAAAGAAACACGGAAATACGATAATTAAGATATTTAGATCATCATCGTCAAGTCAAGATTAAAAATATTCGAAAAACTAGACACTTGCAAGAGGTGAAGATGGATCTCAACCTTAAATCTACTTTAACGACCCTTTTAAAAATTAGCGCAATTGCGAGGGAGACTTTCGGTAAGAGATCTTCGTAGCGAGGGTAATTTTTTGACGTATTGTGGCAGTTATGCGCTCATTATCTCTATGGGCGAGGATGTGGCTAGTGGCCACCTGCAGATCTCGGCAGTAATTGTCCTCGGCAGCAATGTTCGTCCCTGAAGCGGTCTTAGCGACCTCACTACTGCGCTGCCACTTCGATGCTGGTCACTGAACTTTGCGAAAAACGTCAAGAAACTGCGAAATAAACTACGCCGATTTTAATAGGGGAACACACCTAGATACCAATACAGGGGAAGTTCCGTCTACCTAATGGCTCGATCGAACATAAACAATATTAATTGATTTGTTTCCAGGTTACGGCTTTTCAAAAGACTTCTATTTGTGTACCTTAGAATCATTATACGTACAAAAATAACCTCTCTGACCTACATGTTGAGCTTCTATCCTATAAAAACAGTCTACAACAGATGATTTGCACCGTATTTTTTTAACAGTTTTAAACAATGACTTTTTCTGCTCATATTTAACGATTTTCCTACTTTGTTTTGCCTTTCATTTTTCATTGTCTGTATTATACGTGAATTTACTTTTTTCTAGCGCCTCCATCTGTAGTACGTAATAGATTGCCAATATTGCTGTGTTCGCAGTGAGGCAATTAGTTCTAACTATCCTATATTAATTAAACAAGAATTTCCAAGTTTCAACATTCACCTCTACCTAGCTACGAATTAAGAACATTAAAAAGCATATTTATTCACTGACACAAACTTCTCATGAACGATAAATCTTGTTCGACCCCACTCGGAGTGTTTCATTAGCTAACAGAAAAATATTTCTGCCCTATAGTTTGTTGTTCATTTTTACTACTTTCCACTGTATTTCTAAGAATATTGCATTCTGCGCGTTTGCATATCTATGTCAGTTTTTTTTTAGATACTCAAGACGGGTGCAAATATAATACGGAAGCTCTGTTTTAAAAAGAAGAAAATAGTAATTCGAATTCATTGTTTCTTCCTGCCGATAAAATTTAGCTAATTCTCTATATAGGTTGCCCTATAGATGTTTCGTAGATTTTTTGGACAAGTATTGTGTGTCTTCTGAATTTATTTTATTATGTCATTTCACACTTGATTTTAATTCTGCAACCGATGTATATTATTCATCGCAAAAAAATGTTTCAAACGCTTCTAATTCCGGTCTCAACATTAATGTGGGGCCCTAAAAATAAAGTTCAATGGCAGTTTTCTTCACAGAAGGCCCTGCTGCAAGATGCATTCCCATCAGGAAAGTTATCGAGACTTGCAAAAAAGATATCTGCATGTAGAGCCCGATGTACTGAAGCTGGTTGGTTGGGTTGGTTGGCAAAACTTCTACTTCCAATAATTTTTTTCCAACTTGGGTTACTATCGCTGGCCTCCGCTTTGCTCTGTATTGTTGTTACGTGGCGACTGCTGTCTCCGTGAGACCACGCTTTGTTTCAGTTTACTAGCGATCAATTTTCACAATATAGCTTTAACAGAGCCAACTGTTGGTGAAAATATAATACAGGGTAAATGTACCTGCAAAGGTTGTTTTCACTTGCTTAAATTAGTACAAAATCAACAACTGAATTGGCAATTGCTATGACCAATAGCAGTTATCTTATTGCGATACATCTGATAAGTTTCGGAGCTAAAAGCTCATTTGATGGAGATAAATATCGTTAAGTTTCATAGTTCATTTAAGCCAAACATTTTTGATCACCGTCTCTAGTGTGATCTACGAAACTTTCTTCATTTTTGGTAAAGAATTTGATGAACTTATCGTTCAGTATGCCCATAGGTTTTCAGTGTCAAGTTGAACATTTGAAAATAAAATTTTAAAATAAGGACGTTAACTTAGAATCATCTATCTAAACCTAAACTTCAAGCTTCAGACTTTCCCCTCAAATGATACAACAATATTATGTCTAAATTGTATCGCACTCTAGTTTCACTACATTTCCGGTTTCTGGTATCAACAACGGCTTATTCACTTTATAAAACTCTTGTTAGAGATGAAACCCTTGAGAAACATTCATGGTGTTACACGAATGGATAGATTGAGGAATGGAGATGAGTACAAATGAACAGGTGTTGTTGGAGGGTCATCACGCAGAGCTGATCAAAAGGTGATGTGGGGTGGCTTAGACATACGGTGAGAACGAATGAGTATCGAGGGGTAAAGAGAGTAAGTGTTTCTGGAAGAGGCCCGAAAGGTGGCCCCAGATTCGGTTCGTTAGATTGAATGAAAGGTGCGTTGAACGCTTCAAGTCTGTTTGTGAAAGATGCGAGGCTGAGTGCAAGATGTAGGGGCGAGCGACCGATGATAGTGAATTATTGTGGTTGACCTCGATAGGACCATCTTTACTGCATGCCTTCGCGGAGCAACGGTTCTATTATAGGGCACGACGAGGTGCTGGATGGTGGGCGACACCGTCAACAGTGGCGTTGTGAGAGTTAGCCATCGATTCTGTGGAGCCTTCTGACAAACGAACGCTGTCAAACTGGTGGCTTCTAAAACCACCAGCCGGATGCCACGACCTTTGCTGATATCTGAACGAAGGGCCAAGAAGTTGATTTATGGTTAGGCTTCAATTATTTTCTTCTTTCTCTTCGGAATTGTGTTCCTTTGACATGGTCCGAGCATTTGATTTGATAACCCTAACAACACCATTCTACAGAATGCAAAATTTTAGCATAATATCCTCCACATTAGCATAGGGATTGTTCGTCTCTTGCGATAACCAAACTTTTTATTTCCAGACCAACGATATCTGATGGTGAGGGAGCCCGCAGAGTTCGAAAACTGCTCAAGCAATATTATTCAAGAATTTTTCGACTACGTCCCTGACCTGAGCGTCTACTCCGTTGACAACGATGTTTTATTTGTAAACGTCACAGGATTGTACGTATATTTAAAGTTTTTTACCTTACTTGAGAGTTATTTGAGCAATAGGTAACACATATAGTAAATCAATGATGTGCGTACAATGTCATTAATCCAGATGGTATTTCACTTTCTCAGCGAAATCAAAATTTGCTGTATCGTATTAGTGAATTAAAACCAAAAGAATATGAAACAAAAGTGAATCAAAAGAGCCAATGTGTACTAGTTTTTGCAAATTATGTTTCAATACGGGAGGGAAAAATCCACTTGAAGAAACGCATTAATTGTCTTCTAAAGTAAATAAAGAATTTAGGGGGACGGCAAGAAGTCACGATACGTGAAAAGTTATAAATGTTCGCATGGAAGAATGATAATATTATGCGTATAGGAATAACATACGGGGCACGAACGTGTCGTTTTGCTATGAATTTTGATACACGTATCAGCTTCATGCCTTACTTTTAAGTGAGAAGATGCGTAGGTGCCAGTAGAGTGCAAGCGAGTGTGGAGAGTTTGGCACAGATGGAATCTGAGCGAAAAAGTACAGGTATGATGGGAAAAATAGACCAAAGAATGCAAAGAAAACCTATACGGTTATTCGTAGGCAGAAATACGCACCTCTGTGAAAAATGAGTCAAGAGAAATAGAGTGAACAAAGAAAGTAATAGATTAGGAGGTTAAGTTCGTGGATGTTATTGCATCGTGGTTGATTCTGAATGCAAATTTGTGGATGTAATTGCGAATTTGGATTTCAGCTCACTAATATGGGAGAAAAGTGTAATTTTCTAATTTTTTATGTGCAATGTTGCAATTATTTTGTTAAAATTAGTTTTACAATATTTTCCCCTTGAAACATTTTGAAAACCTGAGTGATAAAAGTGATACAATTTATATATTACGCCGAAAAAACATTAAATTCATTTATATATGTCAAGCGGCAACGGCGAAAAGCAAAGCTCATCACCGAATGCCAAAAGAGTATGTCTTACTTCTGGGAATTTCTGAAGACAGTACCTGAAGACGAGTTGCGTTTCATATTGCTCAATCTTCATTTCCGCTTCCCAGGGTCTGAATTCACTTACAGAACAAGCCAAGAAAAAAACGTTAAAATTCTAAGTTAGGGTGCTTAAGTTTCTTCTTTATAGCAATGAGTACAAGTTTTCCTACTACTGAAAATTATATAAAAAAATTAAAGCAAATAGACAGTGATTTGAATTTGATCTTGTACTCCTAACAAGTGTCTTAATCGAGGGTTTTAAGACTTGCTGAGAATACCTTACCTAAAACGAGAGAACTTAGGGATGAAAGCCTCAAAATAAAGTAGTATGAGAATACTTTTAGATTTTTGCGATGAATTTAGGCTAATAGATATAAGAGTACGAACGCCCACGAAACAAAGATCGTTCGATCACCTTTTCAAATCATCGCATGTTTACTCACTAGAACTGCAAAAAACGATCTGCGATCTACGATCTAAACGCGAACGATTGGAAATGGAAAAACATGTGTTGCATATCAGGGAAATTAAACGAGGATAAAGTATATTTGGAATGAATGAAAATAAGAAAAATTGAATTTATGAGCCTTTCTGAACATTTACCCAAAAATTTGACTCTGTGAACTATGAGTTTGAATTTTAACAGAACAGTGATATTATTTCAAATGGCATTCAATCCAAAAATTAGAATTCAATTAATTCAGCTGATCAGTGAGCTTTGCCGAGCGTATGCCGACAATGGGTGTGGCCTAACTGAACACACATAAACCGACAGTCTCGTGGGACCATCTTTGTGGTGAGAAGGCTTACTTCTTGTCGTAGGGTGGATATATTACAGGGGGTATTTGCTGCTGGGATTGATGCTATTCAAATGTAAAATGTAACGTAATTAAAGTGGAAGCTAGGTCATAGTCTCGCAGTGGTCTTGAACTTTTGAAATTTATTCATTTCTGTCTGCCATAGAGATTTGCAAATACCGGGGGTTAATCTTTGACAGTGATATGATCCACACCATAACCATTGCGAACCATTAATACACAAGGACGAAACCATTCACGCATGTCTACAAAAATACTAAAAAAGAGAAAGTACTCATATGTTACGATAAGAGATTCAGCTAAAGCATGAAAATTTAATATTATTTTGTATTCATTACCTACGATAAGATTAGGATGTAATTCCCTGAAAGCATTGAATTTTTTAACGATTACAGGCATTGTAATAGCTATAGCACGCACATTGCTATATTTTAATTGAAAAATACGCTCAATGCTATTCATAAGAGCAACATAAGCAATCATTCTTATAAATACGTAAAAGCTACAAATAAACAACAAACTTTAAAAAAATGTTACGGGTGCATTCAAGCTTTGAAGCATTTATGATGAATTTGTTTTTATAATATTTAGCCCAGGGACAAACTGGATGTAAGAATTTCCTATCAGGAGTACCTTGCGTGCGGCACTTTCTAGAGCTTTTGCTGAAAACTCACCAATGATATCAGAGGCTTACTCGATCTATAGCTTCTTGAGGTAGGGATGTGCATTGTGACGATGAGTGAAATTCATATAGACAGGGTTATTTGTATTTTTTGATTATGGGACACCATTTCCCAAACCCTACGAATCCACACTACGAAAGTATTATCAATCCTACGATTGTATGCACAATAAAAAAATTAGACGACATGTGTGTGACAAAAATATGGGTGTCAGTTGATGAGACTAGAACGACATAAAGATGATAGAGTAATAGTATGCACCATAGAAGATAGTACAAATCTAAAATGTATTGACATCAGAAGCTCTCACAGTAATTAACAGTGCAACAATTATAGCACAACTTTCCTGTTCATCGTTCTGCAGCTACTTTAGCTCCGGCCAAATCTTGTTAGGTTTGAAAATGTACTACTTTATAGCTGACGCAGCCCCCTTCGTAAAAAAACTGCCAAAACCTTGCAAGTTTCCCAAAAGAGCACATCTGAATATTTAGCTCACTCTTTCTGCAGAATTGATGAAGAAATTCAAATCCATTTCCCTGATACTAAGAAGCTGATTTCTAACGAAAATGATATATCAGCTTTTGAAATCTCTTTCTAGATGTCAAATATTTCATGAACATTCTTCAATGATGGCCTTAGCACCCCAGCCTGTCGTTACGAGCAAGAGACTTGAAGACTCTTTCATTCAAGACATTTAATTTTATTATTGTTCAGAAAATTAGAAGCCGGTTTGTACGGAAGGATTCTTCTGTAAGCATTGAAAAAAAGGCACTAGAGAATTCGAACATTTTTTGAGGAATCTAACAAATGTTGCTCTCTGTAATACTGTCATTTGAAAAAAGATGCATCCTTGTGGTAAATGCCTGGAAGTTTACTAAAGGATTGCAACCCAAGTGAATAGTTCTCTTGGACACATGGGAGATGTTTTAGAAATAAAGTGTGATCAACTGGAACTTCTCATATAGGTCTAGTAACCGTTAAAAAGATAGTTAGAAATGTTCTAGAGGGTGGAAAGGAAGAAAGTTTTCGTAATATTACACAAGCGGCTGTCGCTTCATACGTGTATGCCTCAGTGACTTCTGTCGAAGTAAAGAGATCATTTTCACTTCTGAAACTGTTTTCATCTGAATGAAGGCTATGTTTGATAAATTATTTTTTAACTTTTTGTAAGTTTTTGCAACAAATCTAACAACGTTAGTTTTGCGTTTAAAATACTGTTAAAGTTATTTGTATGAAGAAGTATCATCTTATATTAATTTCCAGTGGTTAAGGTAGTGAAAGTAATAGTCGATGAAATTAATAATATAGACTTTAATCTGTATATAGTTTATTTCTTAATAATGTTGTGCTTCATGAATAATCTCTGTCAGATATATACATCGAGTGACACTATGTATCCATACATATGTTAGACATAATTTTGATTATATATTACGCTTGTGAATTTTTCCCATCCTTTTACAGAAGTGTTAAACAGTTAAAAACGTTACAATACATGTATTAATGCTATTGATTGAGCCATCGAAACCCGTTAGGCAATATACTGCAAATTTCATCAGCGTAATGGATTCAGTACGTTCGTTTTTCTTAACAGCTATAAATGCACTTAAAAACCTAGGTAAATGCAGTGAAGAACAGCTGTAGACGCAAAAATTTGAGCCCAGCAGTATCCGGCGGGCTTTACGTATATGGAGATAACTGTTCTCAACATACTTTAGGTGACTCGGCTATAGATCATTCACGGCTTCGAATTTAACAGAAAAAAGGATTAATTGATTTCTTGATACAACTTGTCTTCTAATTTCAAAAATGTTTAGCTAGTTTCTCCTGAATTTATGGCTTGTTTTGCTTCCTCGTTTCAATGTGTAAAATGAATGTTTTATGGGCAGCTGGATTCTTTACTCTGATACCAATTACCAAGGACGGTACAACGGATATGGTATGGGAGGTGTAGATTCGTGCCATTCTGTGCCCCCGATACTTGGATTAGAGGTAAGAATGTACTACTAGATGATGTCGAAAGTATGAAATAATAGGAATAGATTAAATTTTTTTGACTGAATGTTGAGTTCTAGCAAGCCTACGAGCACCCACAGATGTGATGGCATGAGGGAGGTGAGGTGACATCGGGTTTTCAAGCAGCCTCAAAACTGCCAGTTAGTCCTGATTTTCCCCATTGGTCTTAAACAGAACGATAAGCAGAAATAAAAGGAACACGTATGAAACAGGTGGTATATGATGCGAACGCTCAATATCTGCTTGGTGGTGAAAATAATGCAATCGACATTTGGCAGACCCACCACGCAGAGCTAAAAAAAATATTTAAAGTGCTGTGCCCGTTTGCAACGTAAAATCTATTGATCAATAACATCAATAACAATTGACAAATATGAAGTAAGGACACCAACTAATGAGAAGGAAAGTGATTTGATTAAAATCACGGTCGACATGCACATTTAAAATTCAATTTTTCAACGCCCTGCTAATTCAATTTCTAACTTCATTTTGATTTATAGTGTTCATTTAGGATCGACACTGGACAAATCTGAATACAAGTGACAAATTCAACTACACAGACTGTTTCAGCTCGCCACAGAACTAAGTTATGGTCACTATGAAATAAGGCATAACCAGTAAATTAGGTTGTGGTTGAAAACATATACAAACATGCGATTTTGAAGTTTGAATGATAAGTTTACATCGTTCATAAGACTTGAGCCCACAAATGACCATAAGTTCACAAATATTAAAATTGCATAAAATAAAACTATCTTCGAACTATTTCAATAATCTTAAAAAGATATTTTATCAGTATTTTAAGAATGAAAGCGGATTTTCAACCTCCAGACGAAACGAATAAGACAAAGAATGATATTACTGCAGCAGAATTTGAAAATTATAATGTGTAAAACAACTCAATTCTTGCAAATTTGACTGAGTTTCATAACATTGAGATTGTGAAGAGATATCAGTACGTGAGGAGGTATATGCGCAGTGTGTGAGTATTCTGGAAAGAGAAGGCGAAAGGCGATAAACCTAGTCTTTCGTGAACGGATTCTGTGCTGCGTTAAAATGTTAAAGGTGTGAAACAAAGGCGTGCATGGCTTGCATTTCAGACCATTTTCATCGTAAATAATATTCACATCACTAATATCTTTGAGATCCCTCAAGGAAATCTTACTGTGGAAAATTTTCAACACGTTCTTCATATGATTTAAATGTAGCCACTAACTGGAGGTCATTCCGAACTACTTTCCGAGTACGTTGTAGTGGCACACGCGTTCATGAGCAGCTTTGATAATATGCATAAGAGGTTCATCAATATGATGCTCTTCTATTAGTTCACGCACGTCAACGAATACGTCTATAAGTTCTTTCCAAATAGCTCCATAGACTGCCAAATTTACGGTCCTTACGATAATGTTGACATCGCCATAGACAGAGATGAGAGGAAAATCGCTCCATGGTGTGACGTCCCGCAAGTTTTAAAGTATGGATCGTACTCTTTAGGCTAATAATACCGCCGTGTTTTTTCATGTATATGTAAGTCGAACTGAGTTACAGGCTAACAATTGAATTTTTATTTTGTGTGCCGAGATGACGATGGCTCAGTACTCTTAATGTTACTTTAAATGTTCCCACGAACGATTCCGAGAACATCTCAACCTAACAGTCAAAAAATACCAGCGCCAAATTGATGGGATCCTGCGAGTCTTCAGGACACGAGAATCGAAACTGATGCTT
>VOMN01057423.1:0-32773 GCA_014899125.1 Orchestia grillus | reverse complement strand
TTGAGTCCTTTCAACTAAGTGAAATCAGCCGTATTACGGTTTAATACTCAGTCGTGTACACTACGAGTAACACAGCTGGACCCTTGTTTGAATACTAGTCATGCTATATTTTCAAGATGTATTCGTTTTGGTCAGATGCACTCATGATGTACTGAGTGTTTTTTTTACATCGGCTTTACGCCTACAGGAATACAAATGTTGGTGTTTTAAACAATTTTCGTTGAGGAGAAGTCTTCCTGCTCTCTCGTTCCGACCTCCAAGACTCTCTCGCACAGAGCTGAGCTGCGCGCGGCTGAGTCAGCAAAAATTTAGCAGGGATCAGATCTAATTCTCCGTATTCTGACTCGCTTAAATTTACCCGCTTTAAATATACTGCCTAGTTCGTAGTTTGACTCTTAACTCACACGATTGCTTAACGTTTACGTTACCTTAACATTACTTGAACTTCTTTAAATTCATTGTTCTACATCCAGTAACGAATGTGACGCATGAGGCCCCTGCTGCAGCGTACCCACTCATGTTTCTTTTATTCGAACATTGATTGAAGCGAGTATTATGTCACACGAAACATAGGGCTAGTTTCCTGCGAGAAATATGAGCGTGCTGCAAAGGCTCGAGTGTTTAGCCTCAGTGTGGGCACGGGGCCTCAAAGTAGACAAAAAAACATTTATCGAGTACAACTTTAAAGTTTCACCTAGCCAGCTATACCAGGCACGGGACATCGACATACTTCTAGTTATGACACTCCAATGAATGACATTCCAGGCATTCCAGGCATTCCAATGAATGTACAGATGAAGAAAATATGTTTTTTCAGGCCTATGTTTATTACCGTACTGTTTACGTACTGTTGCTAGAATACTAGACTACTGTCAACTACAGAATAACGAGGGCAAGAAAGGAACTATGCATCTTCAGTACGCACACAAGGTTCTCAAGTATGAACTCATGTAGAGAAACGAGGAGTTCAGACGCAACGCAGAGGAGCAGTTGTTCTTTTATCAAGGGGTTCAAATCCCATAATCTGTTTTCGGACCATTGGAAAAAAATTAGTTGAATCTCATCATTGTAATCTGTTTTACTGCGTTGTTTCCAAATTTTATACTCCGTGTTCAAACTTAATTTTACTTAGATATCATGCGGTGCTCAAACGTGGTACTGTGCACTCTGATATTGTATTGCAACTAAATGACGTGCTGCGACAATACGAAGGTCCGTGATCTCCCTCACTTTACTGCGCTGCTTTATATCCTCTAAGCCTAGCAATTTGTCGGGCGTCGTACATGCAGGGTAGGAAAAAGAGGCAAAAAGAGGTACAAAATGTCACACCTTCCAGAAAGTAGCAAACTAAACAGTTTGGCCCCCATGAAGCTTGCAGAACTGAGTTTGGCTTTAGAGATACTAGATGAAAACATTTTGACCAGCAAGTTCTACATTGTTCCAGATCACGCAGCGAGGGAACTTATTGCTTACCTATTTGTTGTAGTTCATACTCTAATGTGACGCGGCGCTGGCAACATCGACCGCGTAAGAAACCCAGAAATGGCATACATGCACATCGCTCATGGTGCCGGGATGATGGTAACAATGGACAAGCAGCCAAGCTTTACCAAAAGCGTTTTCCAAACCATTTCATACCTGATCACAGAATGTTTTCAAATTTACATTAAAAGCTACGTGAACACGGGAGTTTTAAAATAAAACCGAAGAGTTGCAGGTTGTCAGAGGAGTGTAGATGTCGAGAAAACCGTGCTAGACCAATTTCATCCTAATCCAAGAGCTAGCACGCGTCGTAATATGACAATAAGGCACAAGGGCTTCGATGTTGGTGGTGAAAACTTTGAACAATTGCTGTAATGTAAATGTATAAATAAATTATTTGTGGCCAATTTTATTTTCAAATTTCCTTCTTTCAAACATTAAATAGTAAATACCTCAAAAAACAATTTTTTTCTTGCAAGTTTCAAAGAGGCAAAAGTGTTTAATTCGCCACTTTCTGGTAGGTGTGAAATTTTGTGCCTCTTTTACCCTAACTGCCTGTACATACTCGTATATATAAAGTAAGAGAATTCATATATATATATATATATATATATATATATAGGGTATGTGGGCTATTTGCGGAAGTTTTTAGTCTGTTGAATGAACAATAATATTTTGACAAAAAATGTATTTATATTTAAATTAAATTTTTACATATATCCTTGATGATACTCCGTTATCAAATTATTCTATGAAGCCACCCTTGGCTTCAATGACTGTTTCTTTGCGGATCCGAAACCGTTAACAAGCTGAAAATAAGAAGTCCTTATTCATTTCGAATATCACCTGGACAACAGTGGTGCCAAGGTATTATGAGGATGTCGATTGATCTAATTCAACAACGCTGCACACGTAATTATTATTCGGATTAAAATCTGGTGAGTTTGAGGGGCTTAAATTTAGGGTTAAATGATCGTAAAAGTTCTCTGATAGCCAATCTTGGGTTACTATGATATGCGGTTACTATGATATGGGTTACTATGATATGCGTTTGTGAGAAGGTGCTGAGTCTTGCTTAAAAATGTGTGGCCTCCCATTGGATACTTTATCTTAAAAGTGTTAACGACCGCTTTTAGGACATCGATGTACCCAGCAGTATTAACTGTAAGACCCTGCGGAAAAATGTAAGTTGGCATCACGTGACCTTCACTACTCACAACTCCTCAAGCCATCATTGTTGCAGTTTAAGCAGCTACGACAGCACGTCTTTACATTCCTTAGGCTATCATTTTATTTTAAAAGGGGCATCCTAAATAACAAAAAACACTGCAAATGATTTGGGTGCGTAATGAACTGAGAACGAA
Organism: Orchestia grillus; assembly: GCA_014899125.1. Lineage (NCBI taxonomy): Eukaryota > Metazoa > Arthropoda > Malacostraca > Amphipoda > Talitridae > Orchestia > Orchestia grillus. Next base: position 29,927 of record VOMN01057423.1, on the reverse strand, counting down.
ATGTCCTCTGATAAACTTCGCACGTGTCCTCATAACGTGAATCATACATAGCAAGAGTCATAACGTGAGCCTTGTATAACAAGTAATAACGTGAGCCATACATAACCAGAGTCATAACGTGAGCCATACATACCCAGAGTCATAACATGAGTCATGCATAACAAGAGTCATAGCGTGAGCCTTGCATAGCAAGTCATAACGTGAGCCATACATAATTGATGAGCTATATCAACCAAATTATGCTCAATAATTTTTTCATTAGGGTCGGGGCCGGGTGCTGTGCCTGGCCAACCCAAGATTTTTAACCCTAGCTTTCAAGGCAGTCTTCGGTTTCGATTTACGTGCATTGGTGGCATGTCGGAACCCTAGATTGAACTAGGTAATTTTTTGGTCCCCATCTCATGCAGCTCCCGTTACTGCTCCCTCTACAAAAAATAATTATACTGCTGAAAATTTGGAATAAATGTTGAACCGGTAACGGCTGTGAAAAGTGCCAACATGCTTTTCAGGGCATTATTTGATGCTGAGAATCTGTGTAATTGTAATATTATTTTAGATCAAGCCGTGACCATGTACTTCAACTATTCGTTCGCTGACGTAAATTTGGTCATTTTTTTAAGTCAGTCGCTGCTCAAATGACTCTTATAGCATCCAATATTAAATTCTGATTGCATATTCGATTATATCTAAATTATATCAACAGCTTCATTGACTCGGTATCAGTGTGGGGGTGTGGGGCTGTAACTCGATCCAAAACTTGCAAAAATGTCTCAATGCGCTTCTGTGAAGACCGACTGTTGGTTAGGTATCTCCGAGAATTCAAGCCAGTTTTCAAAGGAGATTAATTGACGATACATATCCATTATTCCTTCATCAATCGTATTACACTTTGTTCCAAAATTCCACTTGAATTCCCAGTTCCGTAATATCAAATTCATCATGCAACTATAGAGAGAAATGATACCTTATGTTTTGTGAGTCACTAATTACAAGGCAGGATGATGAATTTCAGGATGATGGGTTACTGTAAACGAACCTTTAGAGGCCCTGGTATGAGATTTTAAGTTTTTATCCTTTCCATTTCAAAATTTACAGCATCTAACATCTTTACTAGCTAGAACCTATGGCGTCTGTTCTAATTTTACCCATAGTATACCGAAGTTAAATTTTTGATATATTTTTTTAATAGTATGGGATTTCCCACGAGATTGATGGCAAGTTTTATCAATAATTTTTTGAGTCTCAAATATTGTAAAGATTCAACTCTGACGGCGGTGCAAAAACAGCTATTTTTCTTGGCGCTACCTTCTTTCAGCACTCAGTTCGAAAGACTCGAAAACGATCAATTTTTTTTTATTAAAATGCTTTCCTCAAATTTACTTCAAAGTTATTTTGGTAAATGAATACAAGATAAGTTCCATGTCTTTCAGGGAAAATTTTCCTAAAAGTATGCATTAATTTGTAATATATAAACACTGTTTCGTACGACATGCACCGAAATACGAGGGTTCAACTACAAGAGCTCTCAGCGTTCGTGCGGCTGAGCTGCTGGAAGGAACCTCCAACCTGATCTTCTGTTTTGAACTCCTCCTCGCCCTGCTGCGCCACCTCATGCTCAGGATAGCGATCTCCCTGTCCACCTCGGAGGTTTTAACATAATGTCTCCCATTTATTGAGCCACCAGTTTACGCATTTTAGAATCTTGATACGTTGTATCAGGCAAACCTGTTTTAAATAACACACTGTCAGCATTCTCATTACAATTGGCTTAATCTCATAGTTCTTGATAAGACCCTTTCTTTGTATTAGAGTATTTGTCCATATTTTGTTTTAGATGCTGAAAATAGCTTTTATTGTCGAATCATTCAATTTTTCTTTATAAGTATAACAATAATTACAGTGAATAAATATGATAAGCTTACAAGCGGGTTTCCTTGCTCTTTATTTTTAATAAAACTTTACAGGAGGTAAAACATTAATATCACTCATTACATGAGTAAAATACATGCAATTTCACATAATACGACCAATGGTTATGGCGACCAGCCGTTTATCGCCACTAAATTGACTGGAACAAATTTCCCTCACGAATATGGCTCCCTATAACTAAGCAATACATTATTTAGCAATTGTGTAACATTTCACTCTAAATGCACGGTCAAATTTGTGCCAGCCTTTTGTTAACTCGTATCTGTTTTAGTGGAGCGCTAATTCTCATAGCACAGACTGAGCACCAAAAAAGTCTCGTTAAAAGGCAAGATTTAGCCGTGAAAAAAAGGTAAAAATTCCGGACAAGATTGATGTTGGAAGGAAAGAGAGTATCACACAGAGGCAATTAGTGAATATTTTGGGCAAGCCAAAATGAAGTATTGTCGACTCAATGAAGCGAGAACAGGAGCTGCGCAGTGGAGGGAAAATTGTTCATGCAAAAGCCTCTGTCTCTCGACACAAAAAGACAGAGGCGCGAGAATAACATGCGCGATGAAACTGCTCTCAAAACACGGCTGCCGATCATGCTAAAGAAAGATGTGCAACTCTCGGACCCAATACTAAAAGTAAAAGCTTTCAAAGTTGCCGTAAAGTTTAAGAGTGAAAAATTAAAAGCAGTGTTGCTCACAAATTGACATAAGCAGCTCTCTTTCGACAAACAAAGTCACTAACATGCAAGAGTTCCCACAAGTTGATAACGACCTTCAAATATTGCGCTGAAAATGACCTCGTCGAGCAGATTTCTGCCTAATTGGCGGACGACCTCTGCAGTGAGTCCGTTGTGGAGAATTGATTCACCTTTACCACACGGCTAAAAACAAACGTTAAGCGGATGCAGAGGCCGGTCGCTCTCGTAAATAAGAGGTGACCGTGCACTCTTATTATTGAGGTACTCACGAGCCCTGCAGGGGAGCCCTGATACTCAAGGCACCCCCTTAACAGGATTTGACCGACCGACGTGCTCGGTAATAAGCTGCTCAGTTTGGTTCTTGCAGTAAATTCCTGCTCGTCGATCTCAAACAACTGTTTTAAAAGTTTGTCAATAGCGCGTTTTAATATAGTCATTTTACTACTGTTATTTATGTGCCTTTAAGTTAAACTAATTATCATATTTTTCTGGGTACCTAATATATACATTATGAAGCCGCTACTTGAGTACCTTAAAGTTCAACTAATGATCTTAATTTTAGTGAGAGCTCTTCATAATGTAATGAAAACTGTTATGTTTATATCTTGAGCCTTTTTTCTCAATATTATTGATGCTTGGTTCAATTATTTTCCAATTAAAAATATTGCAACTGAAATGTTTGATGTACATCATTGCAGCATTATTTTCAGCATGCATTCTCAGATTTCGAATGTATTCAAAATTTGTAACGTTTTTTATAACATATAATAGTAAAGACGACCATTTTCACGTCCGTTTCTGAATCCATGAAGCAACAGCGACGGAAGGCGACAGGCTCCAATTGCAGCGCTCGTTGTCAACGCCTGAAGGGAGTCGTGCCAAGCACGGAGCGCTAGAACGGTTCCAGCAAACAACCGTTCTACAGTCGTGCCAAGTACGTAGCGCTAGAACGGCTCCAGCAAACAACCGCTCTACAGTCGTGCCAAGCATAGAGAGCTTGGTACGACTTGGCACGACTTGGCACGAAACGGTTCCAGCAAACAACCACTCTACAGTCGTTCCTGGCATAGATCGCTGGAACAGTTTATATGTACAACCACTCTAAGTCGTCCCCCGAATGAACCGTTAAAACAGTTTTAGCAAACAACCGCTCTACAGTCATGCTCCCCATAGAGTGCTACAGCGTTTTCAGCAATTATCAGCTCTGCAGTTTTCTTCCGCATAGATCGTTAGAATGGTTCCAGTAAACAATCACTCTACAGTCAACTCTACCTGAAGAGCTATCAACTAGAGCAAGCATCCGATAATACGGAAAAATTTGTGTCGTAAGAAGCAAATAAAAAGTTAGAGCGGTTGCTTACTGGAATCTATTTAGCGCTCTATGCCGGGGACGATTTCGCAAGCAAAAACAAAGGGACGAGACTGTCGGGGGAGGGGGGGAAGCCTCGCTGACTCAATGTCGTTTGAAATCGACGCATATTTTCTGATGGCAAGAGCGAACTTGTCTCTTCAACCGCTAGGACGTTGCGCCTCATTTCATATCAGACGCTAATGTGCTGCATTGCTTAAGCGATACACGCCACGCATATTACATTCCACTCCACGCCTGATACATTACACTTCCCTCATATTACATTCCACTCCACGCCTGATACATTACACTTCCCTCATATTACATTACACGCCACGCCTGATACATTACACGCCACTCATATTACATTACGCTTCACGTCTGGTACATTACACTCCACTCATATTACGTTTCACTCAACACAAAACAAATTAAACTATCCACAAAATGAGTAAGGAAAGAAAACAACAACCACTTGTAATTCCCCTTCCATGTTCCCCTACTTCCCCCCCCCCCTTTTACGCACGCTTGGGGTCAAAATGACATGACGGCCAGCGAGGTGGCGAAGATTTTAACGCATAGCCTTCGGAAGTTGCCAGACAGTAAAAGCTTTTCTCTTGACTGCTGTTTTTTTGATATTCACGAATTGACTACAAATGAATGTAAATGCTTTGAGACTACGAATTTCATATTTTCTTGCTTGTAAAGACTGATAAAATATGAACGTTCTGGCCCTAGAACTAATATCTTTCTACCGAGCAAAACTTATTAAACACGAATGTAACTTTTTTACGAACTCCCCTCATTCTGACTTGCCCCCCCAAAAATATTTCGGGTTCAGTTCTCAAACCAGGATTTACTGTTGACTTTAGACTTAATCTAGATTTACAGCAGAATAATTTCAAAATATACCCAAGACACGAGTTCATATTGATAATTGAACGACTGTCAACCGCTTTCAAAGACAGGATCAAAACGTATATTCGGCCTTCAGAAATCAATACTGAAATTTTTGCGATCTAATAAAATTGTGATAATATCAATTTGGGAGTCGTCTCCCTTCAACTGTGACATAATGAATGTAATTTTCTATTGCAAACCGAGGCTTCTCAAAGAACCTGATTATTCAGTATGTAGAGTGTCATCATCGGCTGTTACCATCACCTACAGAAAGTCACAGGCTAGAAAAAAGTACAGCACTTCCCTATTTTACAGGAAAATTCTCCATGCATTGTAAATTAACCATTTACCAAATGAACGCAACCCTCAGTAATTGTAGAAAAAATCATGAATTTAGCATTTCATTTTGATGGTGAACTTTGGTTCCCACACCGCCCCAGTTGTGACTCTCAAATGAACACAATTTGCAGGGCTGTGATTCAATTTGCTGAAGCTGTCATCAGCGGTGCCAACAGCCCACTGCAAATAAATTGCGTCTCAAAAGCACTCGCGTGGTCAAAAAATGAAACTTACGTCACTAGCCGCGCTGCAAATACGTAACTTGTCTGCGGTTTTTTTGGGTGACTGAACTCCACACGTGCACCTTCACCGAGGGGCTTAGTGGTCGTAGGTGCTTCTTGACGACAGAATTTGAAGCAACTAATTCCTCCTTTAGTAGCCATAGGGCCGCACCTACTTCCTTACAGTAAGACGTGACTGATGCCAATGCCTTCAAAGAGTGACTTATTGGTAGTACCTAATTCTTGACGAAGTAACTGTGTGCCAATACCTTCAAAGAGTGACTTATTGGTAGTCCGTAGTTCTTGACGAAGTAGCTTCATACCAATACCTTCAGAGAGCTTTTTTTGGGGCAGTACTTAATTCTTAGAGGCAGAATTTTTGTTTTGCAATCAATTCTTAAGCATCAGCTTAAGGAAGCACGTTTTGGGGGAAGATTTTACCCTGGAGCTCCCGTGAGACGCTCAGCTGTGGCTCAGTGGAGGTTTTCATGGAGGAATAGATTGTTTTCTGATGCGTCTTCGGCGGAAAGGAGATTAATTTGGTCTGCCTTACCGCACGAGCGCTAAAATGCAAATTAGAGTTTAAATTGCGTTCAGGTGCCGCGCTCGCTGTCGATCGGTTCTGCAAAAATAACATGTACGAAATTTGCTGACTGAGGATGTACTTAGAGCTTTTTTCCACTGGCGATTCACTAAAAATCAATTTCATTGTCAATGAAAATACACAGTAGTAATATTTATAGATATAATTACATTCATTGAGCGCTGGAATTCAACACTGACCATTCTAATTCAAAACGTCTGTTATGAATTACATTTCCTCCTTATTAAAAAAAATTCTCAAACTCTCCATCAATTTTGCCTTTGCGATGAAATTTTTACGACGCCCCATTAATTTTCATGGCGTATGACAAAGTTCCGACGACTCTCCATTAATTTCAATAGTATCTGACGAGGCTTCGGCAACTCTGAATTAATTTTGCCGACGTCAGAGCAAGGTCGTCGACCGTGCTTTGACTCCCCCCCAGGGTCACGCGCAACGCTCAGTTGGTACGCACACCAACGCGTCAGCAGACGCGTCGCGCTGTTGCATCGTCAGCACAAAATGCAAAACGCGTCGATTTTTCTGAAATAATATCGTTGTCGCGACCCTGTTTTAATCCGTGATTTAAATTTCAGTTTTGTAAGTGCTACATTGTTTTCTTGCATGATTTGAGTTACAGTTCGTGTTGTAGTTGTTTTCACTGTGTTTTATTAGATGATTTGAATTTTAACAGATCTTGTTGCCCCAGTGTATTACTTCACAATTTAAATCTTAGTTCCTCACGTTGCCACAGCGTTTTAAAAAGTAATTTCCATTTTAATTCGTATAGCATCCACAATGGTTTCCTTCAAGATTTAAGCTTCAATTCAGGTTGCTATTGCAACAATGTTTTACGACAGGATATGTATAATCTTTCTGCTGAGCAACAACCGAGTGTGTAGACTGCAGTCCCTACGCGTTTTTGAGTCGCATTCGCTCTCATTGCAAGTCAAAATTGGTCTTCAATATAACATCGACTCTTATTTTATACGATGACATGCGATAAGCAGACGACATGCCACACAAGCGGCTGTGTCTCAGTTACTTTTTTCCACCTAATCCGATCAATCTTCCAGCTGTAAAGTCGCTAATCGAGAATATCGATCCTACTGAATGCTGAATGTAACTTCATGTAAGCGAGCATTAGCTTTTATGTCTGAATTATTAACAGCCTGCTCGTATCGAAAATAAGTTTCAGGGTGCACGCTACGGGCAAAATAATGATGAAACTATTAACAAGGTGTTGAAAAAGTGCCTGGTATGTACTTTAAATATTCCATAGAATAGCCAATGTAAACCATTTTTAGACGTGAATTTCAAAAAAATGTTGAAAAACAGTGGACGGTTTCCCATTTCAGTGTAGAATATGTGAGAGCTTAAATTTTAATTATGTCAAAAACTATTTCAACGAGTGCATATCTAATCAGAAGTGCTTCCGATAGCTTTAGCAAACCAGCAAAAGAGTTTAGACCTGTTGAAATTCAATTTTGAAGCTGATGTTAATATATGAATACAAAATGCAACTGCATAAATCTTGGAACTCCACCCTTTTCCTTTATATTGCTTCAATCTTACAGGAATGATTTTGCATAATGTTGATTCTACATGTTGAACTTATCTCACTCTCTATAGGTCCCTTGTATATAGCGTAGCATCATGCTTACCAGGCCACCGAAATGCTCTTACACAGGCTGCGATTTGTAACAAAACCCAGGTTATCATATGAAATTTTGTCGGAAATAACTCACTCGAGATTTAAAATCCCCGAGCCTAAGTTTACCAGGGGTAGAGTCTGTTTTTCGCGTCCCTGTTCAGTAAAGACATCGGAGTGGGTTAGCCTTATTTGCAGGAAGCACGCCGTGTTTTGGAGCACAGTCAAGTAGCGGCTGGCTGGCTATAAAGCGTCGCTGAGCGAATAAGCGTACGTGCAAGCAATATCGATTTCCTTGGAAAGTATCATAGTTGATGAGAATTCCAGGCTGTCGGTAGGGAGTTTTTCTTCCCAGAAGAAGTGATCTAAGAAAATTCTTATGGAAAGGAGCATAATATGAGTATATAATCATCGACTTGGGCAAGACGGCGCAGAAGATGGTGTGCAGCCGCCGGGGCGTGCTTTCATTGTTGGGATTTTTGATACACAAGTTACCTCAAAACTGGCGTTGGATGGAAAATACATATTCAAGCTTTTGATTAGCATACGAAACAGAATTCAAGTAAAGTTCTTCTTAGGAATGAATCTAGGATTACTATTAAAAAGCTTCTCCAAATCAAATGCAAACGAATTCACTTGCTTGTGTTTTAAGATTTTTTTTAAATGCGTTGAAGTGGCTTTTGGAATATGAAATTCCTGCATAAGACAGTTCAATTTTGATCAGGGGTATCTAAATTTGTGTTCCATTTAGACGGTGTAACAATTTAAATGCTCTCATTTGGAAGCTTCGCCTGTGGTATGTACTGTACAATCCAAGTTTGAGTTGATTTTATTAGAATCCATCGTGACCGTGAGTTCCAAAATCAGAATAAAAATATTTCTAATAACTCTAAGAGTAATTTCTGTAATTCTTATAAACTGAGTTTTGTAAATTGAAGCAATATATCATGACGTGCAATTGCAATGTATATCACTGAAATCTTTTGAGCCGAAGATGGAATACCTTCCATATATTTGCACTTGCTCCCGTTGTACCACTCTTTTGACTAAAATGAGCTCAAGAAAATAGTCTCCAAAACTAAGGTAACGTCCGGCCATACTTTATTTTTCTTAATTGCTCATTTTTTGCTTTAAGTTTACTTATGATTTCAATGTCATTTTATTTCATCGACTTGCCAGGTACAAGGTATAGAATACGCATTGCCAGTATAGATCACGCTTCGTTTTGAAATATCCGTTGGTATTTTTGTATTGTACGTACATATTTCATTTGAAATTTGATTAAGGATGGTGTAATTAACGACGAATGTATTTACACGCGCCACAACGTACGTATTTATGTGTAACAGGTGTTCGAACTCATCTACTGCGCTATCGCAGTTATTGCAGGTATTACAGGTATTGCACTTATTGTACTTATTGCACTTATTTGCAGTTATTGTAGTTAGCCACAACCCGACCAATGAGGGATGCCAAATAGGACAGGTTATTCATGATCAACCGCTCACGACAAACGCTATGAGACATAACACCCTGCAGTACAAAAAAGTCCATTTTCTATAGATGTTGATGTATAGAATTTTCTATTAGATCTGCTTCCTACAATGTCGAAGGAACTCAAAAAGTGATTTGATCTTATTTCACAGTAAATTGAAATTTAGTGCATGGTAAAGTAAAAAAATTAGAATAATGACTCATCGGTTTTCAGTTTTATTCCATCAATGCATAACGTGTATTTTTATACACACTCGATGGTAATAATACCGTATAAGAACAACGGTCTCAGAAGAAAACGGTAATAGATGTTTTTTTGATTATACAGTACCTTTATATTTTTCGACCTAAAAACTTATTCAAGAAACGTAAAAATGACATACAATTGTTTTATTTTTCAAAATTCAGATTCTTTAGCAGCTAACTACTTCCAAGTGTACCTTTTACAAGATCGTATTTTTACACTATTTGGACAACACTTTTCCTTAAAAACATATTTCTAATGCAAAAGATCTTCAAACGATCAGTTTTTGGAAGATTGGAAAATTTTATTGAGACAAAAACTTGATGTATTAATGAGTTAAGAAAAGGAAAATTTCGATAGCGATACGCCAAATGGTCCATGGAACGGCCAAAATAAATCAGACATTAGCAGGTCATTTGTCGCGGGCTTATTGAAATCCGCAAAAAAATTCATTGTTGGGCTGAGTCGGAGCCCTCAATGGTAAATATCTGTTCATCACACAAAGGATCATTCAAAACAAAAATAAATGGAGCTCAATGAGCTTAATCGACGTTTTGAAAACAACAAACATTGGAGGTGAACGGGGTTTCATTCGGTGCTGTAGAGCCAACGTTAACTGATGTTCTTGAGCGCTTTAGGCCGGACGAGCCCCTGGGGTTTTACAACGCTCGAAGGGGCAGTGCGTATTTTCTAAAAGCCTAATTTAAAGTATAACTGTAGAGAAGCTTACAATGGAACACTTCATTGCTGGGCTCAAATGAGGTATTGAAGCACATGAGTTAGTGTCTGTCGCTGCCTCGTGTGGTGAGCCCAGACGGGTGCTGCGTGAGAGCTGGTGGAAGTGTGCACAGGCACCTTCACAATCGTACATTCATCGAAGCATTTTATCTAAATTGCAAGAGTACATGCTTGACTTGCTACGGATTTGGACGTACAATATATGTGGCCCTCATAACTTATTGATTTGCCAATAATCAATCTCAGCGCACGTTGCCATAAGGATCGTAGAACCTGCTTTCCATGTGTGCCATTACAGAGATGGGAATTGATGGTACTCGCTTCTTCTCTGTCAAAGGTAGTGGCTAGCTTCCGCTGTAGCCTCTTAGGCCAGCAATACTCTTTAAAAAAATTCCAATCAACCTTCCACGTGAAAGCTTACTGATCACTTACAGATATTGACTTCTCCGTCTTCTGCACGCAGTTCTGCCGTGAAAGAATTTCGAAACTTTTCAACCATGTAAATCTTGCAGCACGTCCAACTGTGTTTCTATTACAGGGCTCGTCACTGGTGGAACAAGTCGAACCTCATTTTCTGAGATAGAAAACTCTTGCTCGGCGCTAGAAGTACAGCTTATGCTTATGACAGATGGTTGTTACGGGCGTCATTACTTTTATAGCATCGATGTTGATCATATATAAAATAAACGATAAAAGCAAATTACCAAGCGATCCCAGGACGCATTAATGATTTATAACGCGAAAGGTTATGGATTTCCACCAGTACAGGCGATCATTTCAGAGTACATTTGATGTATTCTCCTGAGTACTGGTCGAAGTTGATGACAGAGGTGCGGCGTTGGCTGCAATAAATTTTTCTCACGATCGATGTTGGGTCTTGTAATTTAGCAATAATTCTGGCCAAAATAAAAAAGTACTGCACTTATATTCTAGCTAACATGGCCTCTGATGAGAATTAGACTAACTCTTTTCAATACAGCATGAACAAGACTTGGAACTGGAGCATGACGCATTCGAAGAAGACGAATTAGCAATGGTCGAATTAAAATTTTAACGGCTGGAAATTTTATGGAGAAAAGATTTTTGAAAAAATTCTGATGAATGCTCAGTGTGAAGTGTTTCAAGTGTATTTCTAGCACAGTCTTCTGAATTATTTCATTGATTATTTGGAGACCAATAATTTTGACCTTCTACAGTTTGACCTCCTTTATTTAATAGTAATATTAGAGCATTAATATTGAACTGGGCATAATGTCTGGGAATGAGGTCTCGGGTGCCTCGAAATGAGGGTGCGAGGCTTGCTGCGCGTCGAAGCGAGCTTGTAACAAACTGCTCAATTGATGAAGCGATGTTTCAAAACGTTCGATCGAACCCAGGAGTTTGGCTGCGGTCACGGAGTCATGGCAACCTTTAACCTTGTGCTTGAGTATTAATGAACGCAACATACAGTATGTGTAATTATATACAGTATTTTGAATTGCAAAAGTTCCGATTATTAAGGGTCGGGTGAAAGCACTTACCAACTACACGGCGGGCTCAGCACATTCAACGTAGTTCATCCCTTAACAAATTACCTCGAGAAGACCGGTGGTGCATTCACACGGTCTGTGTAACCGACAGCGACCGTGTGAATACAACCACGGCCACGAGATACCTCGAGCTAGTTGGGCAGGGAGTCAAGAACCTCTAGTCTAGTTAACATGCGCGCTAGGTTAATAACTTATGCAGGGTAGTGCATTTTGATGGCTCGTGTTGTCCAGTATTGAGTTGGTCTTCAAATCATAATGAAACAATAAGAACATGTCGAACATACCGTTAATCGGATGCTTAATTTGAACAGTGAAGTAGCCCTTTCTAGCCCAATTTGCATATAATTACATATTATTATTGTATCTCAGTAGAATCATCCGTAAATATCAGTCAAATCTTAATTTCGGGTCTTGCTCCTCAAAATCATTTGGGACTGCCAGACAAGCCAATTACTATTAATGTTCCTCCATGGAATAATATGTGATACTTTGTAATTATCCGACAACTTGTATAAGTAATCGTCTCTAAAATCCTTTGTAATTATCAGTAAGCTGATGGTCATCGTGACAACTTCGAACATAGAGGACAAACCCTCGACAACGTAAACAATGTTCATTTCCTTACGAGGAGTGCTCATACTAAAAGGACAAACAGCACGAACGTTATGAATGCAAACGAAGACGTAGAAAATTGTTTTTCTATGTAGTTCCAGACCAGTTGAAAACTATAAACAATGAGCAAAATGATTCAAAGTTTTCAAAGTTTTCAACGAACTCTTCCCTCGACTGTCTCTATTACGTACGAGATGAGGCGGGCACATGGGTGCGACCTTCAGTGCATTCTTTTGAGCGCCTGTAACTTAAGCCATTTGAGCGCGAGCGGTGAACTTCACTTTTTATGGCTATGGTCTGAGAAAAATGTACTTAGCCTAAGTAAATTCTGAGGCCAGTTCACTATCACTCAACTAAAGCCCGTAGTCAAGGGAAGTTCTGCAGTCGCAACACCATAGTGACATCAGGGCTGCGCATGCCGTCACTGGCTGCTGTCCTCCGTATAGGTTTGCTTCTTCGGTAATACTTTGGATGCAACAAGAGGGCAGGGAAGCGGTACAAAAGATGAACTGCTGGATTCAGCCATTTGATCTTTTTCTTGCGGGCATCAGAACTGCTTTGATGGAGCAGGAGTTTTGACCAGGGAAATCTCCGTGGCTGCATTGAATTTTAAAATATATTGTCTGCACCTGAGCATGTGTGTTTCAGTGGTGGAATATGAACAGGGCTTCGATTCTGCATTCTGCAATTCTGTCACTACTATATCCACTATTATCTTCTTATCGATGGAGTAATGTCTATGGGCGGGTGACGTTGAGGAAAGTTCTGGACGTCTTAACTTTTTACTCTGTTTACTAAGGGAATGATATTGACATCTGAGAGATGAGCCTCTTCCAAAAGCATCATTACTAGCCGAGCTGAAAGGCATACATTTTGGAATCGAGATGAATCCAGATTTAGCAAGGCTGGAAACCCTACACGGGAAAGCTAAAGGAAAATTTTTCCTCGTATGGCGTACATACATAAAATGCATAAGAGGCGCTTCCAGACGAGACATTTACGAGCACGAGTTCAGGCAAAAGATATTGCATCCGAGCTCGAGTATTTGTCTTGAGTGGAATTATATACAACAAAGCCCACAAGCCAAGCTCGCATAGCTCTCTCTCAATTAACTGTTCTCTAAAAGACAGAAATTTTTCTTCAAAAGGCCTGATATTTTCTGAAACTAATTACGGCAAGAGAAACTGCCTATATAATAATCGTTAGAAACTTAATACCGTGATAAGCCCCCAAAAAACATTCTTTCAGAGCAATGATATCTTCTTTTGTAAGAGTAATGAGCTCGGGTAAAGTTGAATTCTAAAAATGCGCACCGTGTTGTGGCGATAAAAAGAAATAATTTAAAGCTTAAAGACGCCTTGCGTGGCACACACCGCAAGAAAAAATTATTTTTCCGCGCAAATAACTTGCGCCTGCGTATAATGAAGGCGTTCTGGGTTGAATTACTTTACGCAAGAAGGATTACGTACTCGTCATGCAGTCCTGGGAATTCATTAGTTCTCGCGCGCAGAAGTTTGCGGTCGGCAACAGTAGACTACAGTTAGTTCTCGACTTCTCGAAAATACCGGACCAGTTTGGAATTAAATTTCTTCTAGAATGGAGTTTTTACTGGCGGGTGCAGCAAGTGTTGCCTTCGGCGCAATATTCTGGAGTCGAGTGAACTTCCTCCAAGTTATGTTGTCATCAGTGTAATTCATGGAGCGCTGAGTGCTTTGGCTTAATTAAAGTTGCAGGCTGCGCGGCATGTGTAAGTTTTGATGTACGGAGTGTTTCACATATTAATGTGGCAAGGGCGCCAATGTTTCGCTGAAGTTTGTTAGCTCAACAAAAATTGTTCGGGAAGTCTGGCTCTCAATGGAGATGTTGTTTTCAGCGTCATTACTTTCCGATCACACAAGCGCAACATCCCCCGACTCGTAACTCGTAATTTTACTGACGATCTACGAGCAGCGCTACACAAGCGCTTCAGAAAAATCTAGCAGTCCCTGCATTTCGAGAGCGTACGTCATTCCTACAGCCTCAGCACACCTTGTTCTACAGGCAAAATAGCCATTTTCGTTTGCCTAAGCAAAACGCAGTCCGAATGTCAATTTGAAATATCATGAATATTCAAAAGGCTACACGATAATCTTCCAACTTTCGGGAAAATAAACCGGGTACAGTTGTATCAAAGGCAACCGAAGTGACCATGAGATGAAATGTGAAGCTCGAAGGACCGCGACTCCTCGGTGCTAGTGGCCTTCAGTCATATTTTGACCCCCTCTACTTAAGGTTACTGTGCAAGAATATGCTGATGAGCTTCGCCTGTTTTCCACTCTCTGAGTGGTCTCTTCATGTCCTAGTGCTGGAGTAGAGCGCAGATGCGATGGCATCCAGCAATGTTCTCTAGAAAATCTATGAAAGAATGAGAATTTTAAACATGAAAGTCGCATCCAACTTTTTGGTATATTCTCGTGCTGATTCGTAAATTTTGTACAGGAGAAACAGCAGGTTTGAGCTGTTGTTATTAGGAGATGTTATTCACTACAACACGACAAGAGTTCCTCTCTAAAATGTGTTCCGTGTAGCGATAGCTGTCGGATATCCCCCGCATCGATCAGTCGCTGAAACCATTTTCCGGCTTCCTGGTCCGGCACTACGCCGACACAGACTCGGGTTGCCCCGCGCAACTTCCACACAAACATTTTTTTTCCATCCAGGCTGCCCTAATTTTCTTAGAGTTCCAGAATTTCTGCTGGATTTCTCTCTCAAGTTCAGTGGGCTGATCAGATCCCACTAGCGAAAACGGAGCGGACTTTTTGAGTCTCATCAACGGTGTGACCGACATGTGAATGCTTCATTGCAGTGTCGCTGAAAAGTTTGTTTCCGTCTCAGTCTAGAATGATTCGTATCAACAGCTTTGACGAATAAATTTTCACGCAATCACATGCTTTCAAAGTTTGATACGTAAGCTACATGCGAGCATATATGTAGCGAAACAAGCAAGTTTCCAACCATTCTCGCTATTTCGTCAAGTATGAATATTTGAGGAAGTTGTAGCACATAAACGTCCAAAAATAATACAATTCCTAAGAAAGTGTGAGAAACTTCTTGTGTTTTAGCTTTAAATCAATTTTCGCCAGCGCTTTACGAGACAATTTAATTCGATGTTCTCTCCTTGATCAGTGAAGCGAGTTTTGAAAGTTTACGAGAGTTTAGAAGAGTTCCTTTGCTAGTGGAAATAGATGTTGACATTGGTCGACTTGCAATGCTACTTTTACATGAGTTTGGCAGCAATATCCGTTTGATGAATGCTCGTTATTACGAGAGACTGGACGACATCGTGTTTCTGTTACTCGTCTAAAAGCGTCGCTAACGACGTCGCTCGAACAACGATGACGTTTTAATGAAGATAGGCTGAACAAAGTGGCAAAAACCTGGTACGTTTTCCCATTCATTGATTCTCCTGTTACAAATGCTCTCATTTTCTTCCACACCAGTAGAACCAACTGAGTCGTCATTCAGCCAAGTATAACATTTATCTGGCGTCGAAGACGGATACCAGTTTCCCCTAGCGGGCAAATTCGCTCGAATGAACTTTATTTGCCGGTCTCGTGTCGAGCGAGATATTTTGTTTGGGTGATCGATGAGATGCGTTTAGAAAAACTGTCCCGTACAATTGATTTGCGCTTCGGATACACAGTACTTAGATGGTGAGCGGCTTCGTAATATGCAGACATGAAGTTCCTTCAACTACGAGCTCCTGTGCTGTACTATGTGCTGTACAGCACGCGTACTGTGGCTGGCAGGGTGTACCCAAAACCCCAATCCGAAACTGTGCTGGGAGGTACAAGTTCAGTTTTGGGTAAGTCATGTCTTGAAAATGTGAAAAAGAAGATGTTATTGCTTGTATCTTGACTACAAGTAGGCGAGGAAGAATACTTATATCTTGGAACGATTTAAGTAATCCACGATTCAAAATGTAGCTCCCAGAAGAGAATAAATTTTTTAAATTTGATTAGCTCAAACAGAAATAAGAAATTATACACAAGGAGTACACGACCCCACAAAAGTTTCACTTCAACATACATCAAATATATTTTCCCGTTAACCGAGAAGCCCACGCTCATAGTTTTAGTAAAAGTTTTCCCAGAATAGAGAAAATTAGGTTCGCAATTTAGAAGTTTAGATGAACTACAGCATGCTATCCAATAATCAATGTTTCATTCTATATAATTCTTGACAGGCTCAAATTTTCTTTTCTTTCTATTTTTTTTATTATGCAACATGCCGAGCGATTCGCTAGTAAACTAAAGATTACAGTTTGAAATTTTCGCGTGTTTTGTGCATTTAATTTGAAATTTTCTTTGTCACTGACAACATGTGTTGTACGAGAGCTTATTTCACACTTAACATATTTTTTCATTCAGGAAAAGCCTAGCTATTTGTTATGTTTTTAATGTTTTTAAGCCCTTGTAATGTTTTTTATGAAATCTTCTTTGTGAATGAAGGAATGAAACTCTGTTTCTGAACAAGGAGAAATTATCCAAAAACCTAGCGGCTATTCACGGACAAGCTACACAAGTCAGAGAATTTGATAATGAATTTTTTGTTCGCATCACAGAGTCCTGCAACTCCGTCTCTGACTTCATCATTTAGAAAGATGTACATAAGCGACCGTAAGTGATGGCGTACCTTTTGTGTATCTTCTCGTGTATTTTTTTTGGGAGGGAGAGATGGAGGGGAGCAAGGGCTTCCCTTTTTATTCTGTAATTTCTTCAGAGTTTCTGTAGCATATGGTTACTAATATCCTGGGAGTTTGTATGAGCATGTATTTGTACGCATAATTAATGAGTGTTTTAATACCAAGTATTACCATAAGCATTATCTCATTTTCCCTGCAACTTTTGTCCCTTTCCTTAGCTTTCAACAATAGGGTATCCAGAGACCATTCGGAGGCCGCACCGCGTGAATTTGCGATGCAACGTTATGAGTATTCATCGACTAAACGTAAAGCAAGATACAGGGCAAAGCGAACGTTTTTCGATGCAATACACTTATAAACGTTGCCTGGGGCAATACGAGCTTTTGTTTGGGCGTATGTTTGCTGGACAAATATAGACATTTATTTGGGAATATGAACGTCCGTTCTAGCAAGATGTACCTACGTCTCTTGGAGTAATATGAACATTTCTTGGGGCAATTTGAACGACCGTAGGAGCAACATGAATGTTCACCTGTACAATATGAACGTCTATCGGCTGATTGTGAACATCGGATCACAATGGGCGTTATTTCGGATCACAGTGGGCGTTATTTCGGATCACAGTGGGTGTTATTTCGGATCACAGCAGGCGTTATTTTGGATCACAGTGGGCGTTATTTCGGATCACAGTGGGCGTTATTTCGGATCACAGTGGGGTTAATTTCAAGCCGTCTTACTTTGAACACCATTAGTCCTCAGAAATTTAGCTAGCGAAAGTTAAGTATATTGGATTTTGGCCAGCAGGTAAATATGGAAGCTAACTGTCGTGTGTCTCTGTTGATGCAATTGTGCTAGAAGAAGCAGAGGCTCACTCAGGGAAGAACTCTCGGAACTCTCGTGCGACGACTTAATGAATAATATTCGAAAAAAGGGGACCACCAAGCCCAGCTGTCGCCTTCAACGTGTTTATTAGTTGACCACGTTTAAAGTGGTGGAGATAAGTACAAGACACTCCATTTTATGATATTGTTAAATAAATTCTAATTACTGTGCAAATTTACCTGAAAATTTGTGAGTGGAACGTAGATCGTATTGGAATCGGTATACATATTCCATTTTATAATACGTCTCCACGAAAAAAATTAACAAAACTACGTTCTGAAGGTTGGAAATAATTTTATGACAGTTTTGAAAATTTGCATCAAACAACAGAATGGTACAAGTTTTTGTCTTTACATTCATTCCCTTTGAATTACGATACGTCAGCCCAACGATTCTTCATTTAATCAATGAGATTTTTAAAAGTTTCATTAGGAATTAATACCAATGCTGTTTAATGCAATACTTTACTGTTTCCCTATCTTCAAATTGATGTCTATTGTTGTACACACTTCTTGACAAAATTCCCTACAAAAAATTTTGTATTGGGTTTAAATCTGGAGACTACACGGGCCAGTCCAAAACTTCAATGTCTCTTGTTTTTAAACCAGTCTTTCGTGAGCTTAGGGGGCGTGTATGCCTGCGATCTCCTTATGAAAAATTTCATTATTGTAGTTTGGATTATTTAAAAATGGGACAAGACTTTCTTCCAACACATTGGTGTACCAAGCAGAGTTTTGTTTCCCTTTCATCACTATTAAATTACCCTTTGCAGACACAGAAAATGCTCCCTAAATCATAGCAGATCCTCCTCCAAATGGTCTTTTTGAAAACAGCTGCTTCTCCTTTCTCAAATCTTGCCAATAGCACTGGGAACGTCCGACTCTCCTAAATTGAAATTTTTCTCATTAGAATACGCCACAGTTTTCCAATTGTTCCTTATGTGTATTACTTTCTCGTTTACCTAATCTACAGTAGTATTCTTGTGCTTAGCAGTTAAAGCAGGTACCATCTTTCTGTCTCGATATGCGAAATTTAGCGAATCATGCAAAAGTTAACGAACTATTCTTGGAGTGACTGGTAAATTCTGAGATTGTTGCAGATTTCTTGAGCATGACTGTCTCTTAGAAGCTTCTCGAAAAAGTTGACGTCTGGTTGCATCTGTAATTTTAAGTGGACGGCCTGGACGGTTTTTGGTGTCGTACGATTCAGTGTCCATTAGGTAATTTCTCACGACTGTCCGAGACCTCAACAGTTCTCTTACAATGAAACTTGAGAATTTTCTTCTTGTTAAGAAGCAATTTTTTTGTTTTCAATAACGGGACAGCTCCTCGGCATTTTGCAGTAAATTCCGGCAGTATGTAATTAAGACTCACGTGACTTGCAATCATGATGAGAGTTTTTATAGTCTTCACTTTGGCACTCAGAAGTAAACTGGAAATTCTAGTTTTCAAAGCTGACTTATAATTATTTACACCCTCGTAAACATAGTTTTGTTAAGAAATTTTTCCGTAGATATGACTAATTCTTATACGATCTACGTTCCACACACAACTTTTCAAATGAATTTGTGCAATAATTAGAAAATTCGTAACAATTGAATAGTTATATTTATTTCTACTGCCTTAGTTCTCAATATTACTCGTCTTGATCCTGAAGTTGATTTTATTCTGCGTACATTTAAAGTACATGCTCTTTCAATATTTTTTGCATCACCAGGCTGGGAGAAGTGTAGTTTTACAACACATTCGTAGATACTCTTTTTGCAAAATCATATTCTTCTTTTGCTCTGAGAACTATCAAGAACTATCTCTGACCTTCTGTGTTCAGCGTGTAAATGATATTTTTGTGAATTGCAAGCAAAGTCCAAAGTTGAAAAGCGAACAAATGCACCAACAACAGTAACGAGCTCGTTGTGCGCACCAACCTAGCAGGACAAAAGGCAGCATAAGTGACGTAGAAAAGAACGCCATCGAGCGAGCGTCTGTTTCATATTGCGTGATGAAAATGACGGAGTTTATGGAAATCTCTTATGAACAGAACCGTTAAATTAGTGTAGGAATATCTATGTGAAATTCCAGTGCCTCTGAAGAGCATCCATGTCTTTTCCTGCTAATTACGCGCTCGTTTGCTAATATCTAGACGGAATTATAGAGGCTCTGGAGACCATCACAGTCTCCCTTTATAATTACAGGAATTAGGCGGTCTTATCGACTCATTTGGAAAGTTGTTGGGCAAGAAGCCCAAGGGAAGCGTGTTATTGGAAGTCAGTGCGAGAATGCGCCGACCAATCAGGAGTCTTGTTTACAAACTTCACTTATTGGAGCTCGGCCACGTCTGATCAAAATACTCTTAATGGAACCGGAGTTTTTGAGCCAGTGAAAGCAGCTCTATGACGATGACCATCCAACGTCCTCCGATGCTTCGATTCTTCTTCTTCTTCTACATCTTCGTCTTCAGCTGCTTCTTTCGTGAGTATCTCAGCCCCTTCTGCAGTTCTCTGTGACTCTCGGCCGCCGTGCCGGATTTGCCCGGCGTTTGCTCGTCTACTGCTTCCCTTGAAAGGAAACTCACGCCTCACATTCCTCACAGCGCTTCGCTGTCCTGTCACTATATATAGGGAATAATTTTAAAGCATTCAAAGTCCATAGGTTGTGCAGTATAAAAACTTTATTTTCGTGAAGTTTCCTTCTTACAGATTCCGGTGTTCTTAACGTGACATATTTTTCTTAACTTTTGCATTGGGTTATCGGATATTGGCTGGTGTTTGTAAAAAAACTCGTTACCTTGACATGACTTTCGCCAAAATTTAGGAGGAATAGTTCCAGATTCAAAACGCGGGAAATTGATATAAGGTCGGAAGTTTTGGATGTGTGTTTGGTTTGCATTTAGTTTTATTTATTCGTGCGAGTAAGAATTGTGTGCATATTTTGTTTCCGAATTTCATGTTCTTCTTAGAGATTTTGTTCTTTTATCAACAGAGACGCACGTGTAACATAACAATTTCGATAAACTGTTCCTGGTGTTATGAGAGTTGAAAAATAACACCCAACTTCGTCCCTTCTACGAAGGAGCTCTTTAGGCGACAGCGCTGCATTTACCTTTTTGCGTGACACCAATTGCATACCCATTAAACTGGACCATGAGGTCCCTTTGGTCAATGGAACATTAATTTTCCTAATTTAAAAGGTAAGCGTATGTCCTTGTGTTAGTGAAAGGGTATAAAGCCTCAGCGGCTCTAGAGCTAACTCTTACTCACAAAATACATCAAACCTTAGGCAACATTTCGTCTTCAGCTGGCCCTAACAAAGTTCTTTCGATAATGCTCTATGTTCACTAAAAAATGCTTGGCTTACTTGAGTATTCTAAGGCGTACATTTAGAGCAGTGTTCTGCAAGTGGAACTTGTCGATAGGTTCATTTCTGGAGATCGGCAAGCTGTTCTAAATAGAGAATGCAATCGCTCTGAATGTTCTTCAGAGACACATCATCATTTGCGCATTTAGAGTGTTTAGAACACCAGGCCTTCAAGTAAATACCTAAATACATGCTCCGAAAACCCCCATTTGACCTAATAAATGAACATTACCTTGAATTCAAGTATGTAAGTCGTCTACCGAATCCATACTCGACATGGTGGACTAAGTAGTTAGGCTAGGTGAATCTAGGACTGGTATTAGTTAGCCAATCGGACGTATTAGCTTTCCATGAAACTTCGAAGGCGGGAACGTTGAACTTGAAGTCAAAATAATTCAAACTTTCGTCGCCGAAGTAACGACACAAAAGGAAAACATTCAGAGTAGCCAGAGAGAATGCGATGCGACCGCGCCAGAAAGTATGAAGCTTGCATTAATTACCTGCCGAGGTGCTTGCACGTATTCGCCGGCCCCTGTACACAAGCTTCGTTAATTTGTAATCAGGAGCTGAGGAATTCAAGTTTAATTTCAGTTTATTTTCATTACGTGATGATTAATCAAAGAAGAAGGAAATTTGTTCTAGAACTGGGCCCCTTTTTTCCCAAAACTTTCGAGGAGATTTAATTCCCGGGCGTGGGGACAGTGCCGAAGCTGCTAAGCTCTAGGTCTTAGAGATAATTTTGAAATGAATATATGAATATAACTGATAAGCATGCAAAATTGAGCTAATTAGATAATATGAATATAAGGCTTTGAGATACGTGGGAGGATAATTTCTATGTAACAAAGAAATACTTATTATACACTCATATATATTGTTTAGAAATTTGGATGTATTTTAGTATTAGGCTTAAACATATTATTTTGTTTGACGTATGCTGAAGTGTAACTTAATTGATATGGAAATATCCAATAAAGAACATTGGCTGTCATTAGACGCTCAGGAACATTTATAATCTCTTTTTTATTTTTAATGAAACGGAACTAAATACTTCGTTCCTCTTTTCGTAAAATTCTCTCGTAGAATATGTGAGGGATATTACTTCTGAGTTAGATAACCCAGTACAGCGTTTACTAATTTGTGCAGGATAGCTTCAGTCTTTGCATGAACGATAGGATGACGTGAACTGCAGAGGCAACTGCCGCCCGACTAGTGTGAACTGAAGGGTTAATAGCATGTATTTGATCATGTATTTGAATCATTGACATGATTAATAGCTTCAATTATTGCGGGGATTATAACATGAACTATAACACGACACTTAGCACCATAATAGCATATATTATGAAATGAGCGATTTTTAATCGCAGCATCAGCTTTAGTGCAAACTATTACGTGAAGTATAACGTGGAGTACAGTATGCACTGTTGCATAAATTATAGTGAAATACCTGCACATACACGTAGCATTAACGTTATCTGACTTAGAATAGAACACTTAAAAAATTTTTCATCGGAATACTCTCAAAACTAACGAAGCAAATTCAATTTAATCGTTGATGGGGTCAAATTATTTCAATGAAATATGAACTATAGTGACTTAATGTTATGACAAAGCGATAGGTCTGCGAAAAAAGAGCGACTTTCAGAGGAAGTCCAATGAAAACTAATGACAGAACTCTGACAACCAGCCGCGTTAGAATGTGATCCCAACCTTCCTGCCTAGGGGAGCTTCATCCCTTGAAGCCGCTGGAGCTCATTCAGGCGTGGGGTAATTTTAAAAATTCAGGGTAAACTTCTTTAGGCAAGGAAACATCTTAATGAAGGGCTGAGAGGCCGAGATATTTGCCGTCAGTCTCGCATTCGAAATCAAGCTTGTACGCAACGCCAGTTATGAACACGACGCAACTCATAACGCAACTCATAACGAGTGTACGCAACGCCAGTTATGAACACGACGCAACTCATGGGCGCCTTCATGAATCGGAAGCTTCATAATTCGAACCTATTTGATGTGAGCGTTCGTGGTGAGTTGGGTGTTTGTTTCTTTCGATGCTTCATTCACTGAAGATGTATCAATTTTATGTTCTTCCTTGAAAAATATCTGCATAATCGTACAGTTTTCTCCTGGTTTCAACTTCATATCTTCCTTTCTTGGAACGAAGAATTTGCAAATCAAGCTGGCTCAAAGCTTACTTTAACATTACTATTTTCTCTTCAATGTGAAAACATGCCTGAAATTATACCTAAAAATTTATGCAATACGGGTAATATACAGTTATGTCTCTAGTCGTTTGCAAGATATTTCAACATCAACATAATTTCAGAGCAACCTTCGGAGTATCATTTTACTAAACTGCCCTCCTAGTAAAACGATTTTGGAAATGAGCTACTGTATGATTACCATACTTCCATAATTAATGCGCTCAAGTTCTAAAAGTTTGCATTGCATTAAGTGAGTCTCACGGTATTGGATTAACTCCAAATTTACGGAGCTCTGACAAGCGCGTGGGTGGAGGTCTACGCAACACACGTGCTACTGTCTGCAGCGCGTGTTCACGTACAACACGAGCTGAACAAATCTCATGTTACTGTGCAACAAGTGTTCAACAATGCACGTGTTGACGTGTTACGCAGGCTGAACAGAGCACATGACATTGTGCAACACAGCTGAGCGGAGCACATGCTAACTAGCAACATGGGCTGAACATAACTTGTGCGGACTCGAAATTGCAATTTTTTAGCTCAATAGTTTCTATGTAGTTTTTGAATTCACAAGGCTTTGAGAAAATTTTGAAACCTTCATAGAGATTTTACAGACGCGTATTTTTCAATTAGTATTTTCCCAGCTTTTTATCTTTAGCAGTTCAACGTTTACGTAATGAAATAAACTAAGGTAATCAAGTTCATGGTGATAGATGGTTTGTCTAAATAGTCCGTCATTGATTTCACTATAACATCGACTTCATTATTACGTTGACTTCATTATTACATTGACTTTATTATTACATTGACTTCATTATTACATTGACTTCATTATTACATTGACTTCATTATTACATTGGCTTCATTATTACATTGACTTCATTATTACATGCAACGACGACTGCAATTCGCTCTAATTTTGGACCTTAGAGAGCTCGTAGTGTTCGGACATACGTTTAAGAAAAGCATTCAATGCAAGCACAAAACTCATAAATAAGTTTTTTAAAAAAACACGGCCCGATCTAATGGTTCACCCATTAATGCATAGCTCCTTTTTTTCGGCACACCTGATGGCAATGATACCGCATGAGGATGACGGTGACAGAAATCATCGTAATAAATAATTTATTGGTTATGCATTGCCTTCATATTTTCCTGCTGAAATAACTTATGCATGAGATTTGAAATTGACATGAAACAAATATGTCTTATAACTTTCGTTGTTGGTACCACGGGACTTCTTGCCGTCTTCTTCATGGAATCTCATTTATTTCGACGAGTGGACGACATTTTCCCATCAAATATTTCGGATATAAATTGCTTGCTTGAAATATCGAACCATCAGCAAACTGTGTCGAGACAATAGGCTTACGCATCAATGGGTTGAAAAGCAGCCGCTTCTTAACCTACTTCCCAGCGTTTTGAGGTAAAAATGCATGAGCGGGTCAGATTTAGGAAGATTCCAACAACAGACGTCAAATATAATCAGTCCTGACATCGCCACGACGGCTCCGGAATACGAAGGTTTACTTCTCAGAGTGCGGGGCCGTCTCTGGTGACTTGCTGGTCCCTCTGCGCAGCGCACAAAGAAGTCGCAGATGGCGGTCGCAAAAAGTGGTTTGTGGCACCGAGCAACGGCGCAATCCAGAACTGGAGCAGGGAACCAAGGTTCAGAATTTTATAATAAGAACGAAGAACCCAGGTTGTGAGTCTTAGGATTAGAACGAAGAACCAGGGTTGTGAGTCATAGGATTGGAACGAAGAACCCAGGTTTTGAGTCTTAGGATTGGTACGAAGAAACTAGGATGTGAATCTCAGGATTGGACGAAAGAAACTAGGTTGTGAATTTTAGGATTTGAACGACGAAACTATTTTGTGAATCTCAGATTTGGAACAGAGAAACTAGGTACTGAATCTCTTGATTAGAAGAAAGAAACTATATTCTGAATTTCAGGACTAGAATCAAAAAGCTAGGTTGTAAATTTCAGAATTAGAACAAAGAAATTACGCTGTGTGATTTCAGAACTGGAACTAAGAAACTAGCTTGTGAATTTCAGAACTGGTATGAAAAAACAAGGTTGTGAATTTCAGAACTGGAACGAAGAAACTAGGCTGTGAATTTTAGAAGAGCGACGAAAAAACTATGTTGTAAATTTCAGACTTGGAACGGAGAAACTAGGTTGTATATTTCAGAACTAGAACGAAGAAACTGGATTGTGAATTTTAAAATTGGAACTAAAAACCTAAGTTGTGAATTTCAGGAATGCAATGCACTGCAATTCTTTCATGAAATCTAGAACTGGAAAGATGAACACGTACTCTGAATTATCACGAAAGTAGTATTAGTAGCAGTAGCAGTAGTAGAAGAAGTAGTAGTAGAATAGAGTAATAAGGTTACTACCGCTCCAGTAGCTAAGCCTAATTATCACAAAGCTAGACCTAAGAACTGACTGCTAATTTTAGAACTGCAATGAAGAACCAATGCTGCAAAGACCAGAAATGGAACGAAAAATTGAGCCTGCAAATTTCCGAACTACGACATTTTTCTTTCTTTTACATTTTAATGTCAACATTTCAGTAATTATTTCAAGAACCTTTTTACTGTTGAATTTATTTAAAACCCAGTCACAAGGAAAATGATGAGCTTGCTAAGCGAACGACAAGCATTTTCAGTGATTTGGTCGTCGGTTAAAAAGAAGCATTTCTGTTTCGTGTCGTGCACATCTCGAGATTTAAGCAATGTAACAAAAATTTAAGCAGGATGAAACCCGTCCTTCGAACGCACTCAATTATTTACACCGACGTAGGAGGGTCAACACTCTTAATCGAACTACAACTCACGACCACAAAATACTGCCGGAGTCTCTTTGTTTTGGAGAGTAGTCTTGATCTCTTGCAACCGCCACCCGCAACGCGTCTCGTCGTCATTTGGCAGCTGCACTAGAATGCAAACGATTGCCCTAAACCAGTCGCGGAAGTTGAAAGAAGTTTGGCTCACAAGAATGCTAATTTCATAGCATGAAATTCCTGGGTTTCAAAGTTTTGAACCTAGTCGAGGATTTTTAGATCGTGCTGAAGAATCTCGTTTGTTTTCGTCTCATTTACAACAGAGCGTAATCTAGTTTGCAATCCTGAAGGAAGCACAGTGGTCTGAGCGTGAATTATAACCTAAGAGAAATTTCAGTACCTTAGACTAGAAAAATGTGGATGGGGAAGATCTGACATCTACATTTATTTCATTTGCGATTCAGTGATGCCACGCTGTTGTTTTCAAACGTCTGTTCCAGCGGTCATAATCAACCTTGTAAATTGCATCTTAATATTCGCACTTATCTGCCTTAGGGCTCGAGCTATTCCTTCTCATAAGTTTCACTGCTCAAATGGAAGCGTTCTGCCGCCAGCTTGGAAGTGGAGGGTCTCTTCGCAATATTTTCGTGTTATGCAAATCAAATGCCAGGCTGGCCTTTTAATAGATCAAAGCCATGCACCACTAAAAATTCTTAGTATGATTTACAAGGGTGCGAAGCTCCTTTAGACGGAGGTTTAGAGTGTGGGAGGAGGGGAGGTAGCGGAGAGGAAGAAGGTCGAGCACCGGGGGAGACTCGCATGGATTTTCCTTGAATTATCCTACATGTAAAAATCATTTCTTGTTTATAAGTTGTGTCACTACGGGGCATGTACGTTGTGTGGGTTTGTGTGTCACTACGGGGCATGTACGTTGTGTGGGTTTGTGTGTCACTGCGGGGCATGTACGTTGTGTGGGTTTGTGTGTCACTGCGGGGCATGTACGTTGTGTGTCACTGTGAGAGAGTTCGGTACGAATTCCACTTTATTTAATCAGGCAAGAAAAACAATTCATCAAGATTACGAATTATCCTGTGTTCTCAAGAAAGAGAAAACTTTTAAATGATTTTCTGGTTGCACTTTCTAACCATCCCACACACTGTTTCTTGATGCGTTGATTAGAGAATGTGTACAATCTCCTAAATTTAATTTCATACTCGACTTGCATCGGACTCAATGGAAATTGCAAACGTTATGAATCAAAAATTGGCAATTCGTTTCACTTTCGTCGAACTGTCCTTTTAATCGCAGCGTATCACACGAGCTCATTTTCTTGTAATTTCTGGTCATTTTCAACTCTGCATTATTTGCTATGGGAACAAAGACTGGACGTTCGAAAAGAAGTGCCACATTTTAATGAAGTTCCTCGTTTTGTAACATTGTTTGTATTCTGTACCGAAAATGTTCATCACAGAGGGTATACCATAGATACACTATGCGTCGCACTCAGTCCCGATTTGTTAGGTCCAGTAGCGCGCACGCTGCTGACACGCGCGGAGTTTGTGTCCGGGTGTACGCCAGCGTGGCTGGAAATGCTTCTTCAACGTCGTAAAAAATGTCGAGACACGCCACCAAAAGGCAATCAACAGCTAAACCTCGAGAACGTGAGTGCGAAAAACATTTTCCTATTCCGTGTAATTAAAGCAGAATGTAATGTAATTTTCCTATTTCGTGTTATTGAAGGAGAATGTAACATAATTTTCTTATCAAAATATTCTTGTGTTTACGTATTGAAAAATCAGTGACTTAACGTCGAGTAATGGCTTATTGAAAAATACTTTTAAATCCATCATTATTTTTACAAATTAGAGCCTACCGAGTACCTAACGTGCACTTATTGAGTTGCAAATGCATGTGTTCTGCTTACATAAATATTTATTTAACCAAAAACCCATTGCAGGAGTAAACATTACGCCTTGAACCGTCTTTTCAACCATTTTTGTGTGTAGGAAATCTTTACTCGTTTCTAGAGACCTGTGTCGATTGGCCGATATAATCATTTGTTGGTGGCGTTGTTTGTACAGTCCCTCGCAAGGAGCTACGCAATCGAACACATTCCGGAGACAAAGCCGTCTCCGCCTGCATCAATCTGTGGAGAACTAGCCTCGGAAAGACATCGGGGGAAAATGTAAGAAAGAATCGGATTCCTTGCCTTTGTAGAGCCAGTCTGTTCGGTTTAGAGACCGGGCTTCCGGCCCGGGAGCGGACATACTGCTTTACTAAACGCCCAGCATTTAAAGAAACTTCTCCGTTGCCATCTTGGGGACATTCTGGCCATTTTGTGGCAATCTCTACGGCCAGGACCCAGATTAGGATCCCATCAGATCACATTGGGGTCCATTATATGTACGACCAGCGCAGACTGGGCCAGGGTCCGAGAAAATAAGATAATACGGATATTCGACGAAATCTTCGTATTTTTGCACGATTGAGGTGTAGGAAGAGTAACTGATCGACGATTTCTTAACTTTATAAGATGTAAGCTTGTGATGGATACTTTAGCTGTTATTTTAAATTCAGTCTTGATGAATAATTCATAGGTTTTTCATGGTAAAAATGGCCTCCAATTCCTCTGAATAACGCGTTGTTAATGATCATATATTATGTACCAGAGATGATGAAATATTTAGAGCATCTGCTTGATATCACTCGAATACAAATCCCACAGTTAGTTCTTTAAAAGTTTCAAAAACAAATCTAATACCAAACACAATAGAATAATGTGACTAATCAGTTATAATCCTTCAGTAGAATAAAAAAATCAGTAATTCATGAGAAACTTCAACTTGGTTCTATTCATTGTTAGAGTTAATATTAATATTGATTAAATCGCATTTGAATCAAATATAACACAAGAAATGCAAAATATGATTGAAAATTAGTTTTTACCGTTTCATGAGAGGAGAAATAATCCGTCTGTGGCATCAAAATATACACAGAAATTCAAAGTCCCCTTGGAATCCTAACTACGTAACATTTTCCGGAGAGAAAAATCGGCCTCGAATAACACATCTAACTCAGAATCTCTCTGGAGAGCAAATCAATTAGTTTTCTCGCTGGTGTTTCATCGCACATATGTGCTGAATAAAATTTTACATCGCTTCTGGGGCAAAAATGTTTAGCAAAAAGGTGTACTCAATGTACAGGTTGTTATGAAAGTCTCTGTGCTCTATTCTGATGGCACTCATTTGTTTACTCCAAGCGAGCTGCTGATACTGGTGTTGGAAACAGAAAAAACAAGGGTACGAGCCTGTATTGATGCTGAGGAAGCTACTTCCATTGATTTTTTGAGTTTTTATTCATATTTACCATGGGTATTCCATAAAGACGCATATGCATCGGCGTATAGAGTTACGAATAAGTGTATGAAGATTTTCCGACAATTAATCTACATGTGAGGAACTAAATGCCATTCTAGGTCATCCAAAGTTTCCGGATAGGTAAAGCTTATTTCATTAACTTTTCATTTCTTTATAAATATGCAGCGTGTAGATAATTAATTCATTGTATTATACTGTAGAGGGTGTCCCACAACAAACCGAACCCCCTCTTTAAAAGTATATAATATGCAAACTTATTAACGGATTTTAATGTTCCTTCTTTAGTTTGAAGCAGAAATTTGTTCTTGACTGTAAAAAGCTTATAAGAAACATCTAATTTCAAGAAATAAAACTTTGAGTT